>CAKNXH010059862.1:77895-91365 GCA_932178445.1 Andricus quercusramuli | reverse complement strand
TGGTTTGTTTGAGAAACTAATGCGTGTCGAGAAAATAATGCGCGCGGATTCTATTTGTATGAGAAACTAATGCGCGTGAATGTGACATGTATGGGAAACTAATGCGCGTGGATTTAGCTTCTTGATTGAGAAAAAAATGCGCGTCGAGAAATTGATGCGCGCGGATTCAGTTTGTATAAGAAACTAATGCGCGTCAATATGGCTTATATAAGAAACTAATGCGCGTGGATTTGGCTTCTTGATTGAGAAACAAATGAGCGTCGAGAAACTGATGCACGTGGATTTAGCTTGTATGAGAAACTAATGCGCGCGGATTCAGATTATATAAGAAACTAATGCGTAAAAATGACTTGTATGAGAAACTAATGTGCGTGGATTCGGCTTGCTGTAATATTAAATAGGTATCGTCGAACATAAGAATGATTTCCTTCCTTCTATTTGTAGACGCGAAGAAGCGAGAGAGACGATGATTTCATTCCTTCCATGTGTCTATGTGAAGAAACGAGATACACGATGCTTCCTTCCTTCTACGCGTTGGTGGTGAAGAAACAAGAGGCACGATGACGGTTAGTGTCGAAATAAATTTTGTTGGAATGGCACGAGCCACAGTTGTCAACGCACTGACCGCTCGATAATTCACACGAGCTGCTCGTGCTTATGGAAACAGCAGCGCGAGCTCGGTAAGTGTTGCATTTAGCCCGGCCTGTTCTTGGGATTGGCAATAATCTCCCGTGTTAATTTTCAATAGCGCGTGGTGTGAAATAGCTCTAACGCTTACTGACAACCGCGCATGTTGCTAGACTCATTCGCCGCATTACCAAATGCTGGAAGTACTAAGGGAAAACGTGTCATGATCTAATGCACTTTGCGGGCTTGATTATTTGGTTAATCTTTTTAGGCGATTCATACATGGTGAAACAACAGTTGAAAACATGATGAAGAAATCAGTTAGTTCAGTGATATTACCTGATAAAAAAATATGTAATAAATTCACTTTTTTTTGTGTTCTCAGATAATTTTATTTTCGCAATACAATTTGAAGAAAACATCTTTGAACAGAACTTTCAAAGTCAAATTTTCATCAGAATTTAATTAATGAAATAGACAAATTCATTATAAAAATTAATCTTGGAAATAATTTCATCAATCATATCTGATTAAATTTGATTTAATTTCATTAGATCTATCAAGAACCAAAATTAGCATAGAAAATCTTAGAAATAACACTTGCAATAGAAAGCTGCGAAAGTAAAATTTCCGAAAAAAAATTAAAAATTTCTCAAGAAAAGGGTAAGATTTGAACACTGGGAATCAAATTTTAGAAGTAGCACTATAAATAATTTCATTTATTTTTAAACTTAAAAAATTAATTATTAGAATTTCTAAAATTATACCTAAAAATTGTTGCTTAGATCATCGGATTTCTAAATTAGAATTATAATTATTATATTGGAACGAAAACAGTAAATCACTTGCTAACCGATCTAAGCCACGCGTTTATTGATTAGGTTAGTTCTTCTCGATCAGGATAGTTAAGTTTGAAAAAAAATGAAAGTTTTTGCAGCGAATGAGCCGAGAGACCAGCGCGGTTGTCACTAAACGTTAGAGCTATTTGACACAAAGCGCTATTGAAAATTAACACGAGAGATTGTTGCCAATCCCAAGAACGGACCGTCAATCGCAATACTTACCAAGCTTGCGCTCCTGTTGCCATTAACACGAGCGGCTCGTGTGAATCCGCGAGCGGGAAGTGTGTTGCAACGGTGGATAGTGCTATGAAAAAAAATGTATTTTAACACTAACCGCTCGTGCCAGAGTTTCACCGTGTAGGATCCACGTGTATTAAAAATGTGTTGCACGACACTTGATTGCTTGGTGCATCACTCACGCGTCAACCATCCGTTTCATTATCGATTATTGCGAGTGGTGTAACTCAAAAGTCAGTGTTTACAACGAGTGTCTCGATGAACTGTTTACAGTTTGTGTACATGTTATCAACGCACACTAGCTCACACCGATAGGAACTGGAATGTACGGTTCGCGTTAATTCCTTTGACGAATCTATATTTAGATACTTTTACCCAGCGAAAGTTTCGTAGCTATAATTACAAGCTCAATGACGAAATGCTTAAATATGCTTACTGCAATTTTGCAACTTCAAAATGCGATTGTGTTTGATGGATGATGCACTATGCCCTTATATTCCAGGTGCATTCACTCTTCCGACCCAAACTTGCACTTGAACTTGCACTTGTATTACATTGAATGCGCGTAACGCTCTTGAAAAAACGGGATACGATCGTTTTTCAGCGTTTTCATACCGGTGTTTTTCGTATAAATATCTCTAATCGAAGGACCAATGGTTTAGATCAGAATCCAACATAATGATGATCGCGCAAGTGGTTAGGTGAACACAAGAAAACACAGATTTGAAATGAAACATTACACCGGCACACAAAAAAAACACTTTTCTGTTCTACAGATGCGACACATATATTCCTATGTATTTTGACCCGCTAAGCACGAATCCGTGGTCCGTATGACCTCAGCACATCTGAGTCAAGGGCATTTGAAGGTCAAATGGACAGAAAAGTATTTTGTGTGAAGATAACTACTATAATTTATGTTTCTTGGGTCGCTGAATCCGAATCCATGGTCCATTTGAACTCAGCGAGTCAAAGTCAAGGTCATTTCGAGGTCAATTTCGTTTATTTCTCTGAAAACAAATTTCTGACTGCAGATTATGAAAGAACGGAAGATTTTACGTCCAGATATGTATGTTTTTATATTTTTGTGACGACCTCTAAGGTCATGTCAAGGTCATTTCATTTAAATATATAGATGATTTATATGGGTAAATGGTAAATGGGCTACATTGGACTAGACTACCATACTAATATGTTGTGGGGGTCGCTAAGTCTAGATCCGAGGCCCATTTGACCCCCGGGCGCCAAGGTCAAGGTCAGATCAAGGTCATATCAAAGTTAGATCTGAAGAAAAATGTGTCACTGTTCCAAAATTTGACTCTTACATGTTTTAAGGGTAGCTGAATTCGAATCTGAATCTCCTTTAACCCAACGAATCAGGACTAAACGAGAGTTACGGTATGACATTTTGGAATAGCGTTTATTCTTTCTTTCGCCTATAACGTTCTCTTTTATTGTCAAAGGATCTATGCAGTGGATTTCTAGTTCTCTTCGAACTATCACCATCTTCATCGCCAGGTACTTGATCTCTCTTTAGCAGCCAGCAGTAGTCAGCCAACATATTCACGTCCCATTTTCCTTGCCATCGAAGTTCAGCGTCTTTTAGATCTTTGATGGAAACGCTCCCCTTGCTCTTCGCTGTAATCGCCTAAGTTCTCAGGGAAACAGCTAATATGACAGTCCATGAAATGAAGTTTGAGATTCATCAAACATCCCAAGCGTCGATAGTTCCTCACCCTCAGCTTGTCATTGTCTTGATGAAATTTTCATCGTAAAACATGTTACGCATCTGAGGTCCATCAAATACTCCTTCTTTCAATTTAGCATCACTTAATCGAGGAAATTCATTTGTCAAGTAATGAAAACATGTTCCTTCTTCATTCAAAACTTTGACGAATTGTTTCATAAGTCTAAGTGTAATGTGCAGAGGCGGGAGCAATACTTTTTATGGATCAATTAAAGTTTGTTGAAGTACATTATGATTTCCAGGTTCAAGTTGTTCTCTTATTGGCCAAACCTTCTTCTTGTAATGATTCGTGCGATCCCTGCTATCCCACAAACACAAAAAGCAGGGATACTTTGTATATCCTGATTGTTGACCAAGGAGAATGGTTATGATTTTCAAATCACCACAAACTTGCCACTTATGTTTGTCATATTCAATTTTCTCCAATACATATTGGACGTTTTCGTAACTTTCTGTTAATTTTGTTGAATGCGCTATTGGTAGACTTGCGTACTCATTTCCATTGTTAAGCAGCACTGCCTTAAGACTTTGTTTTGACGAGTCTATAAACAATCTCCATTCTTCTGGAACGTAAACATCCTTTTTTTAGTTCATTCATCAAACCGTTAACGTCTCTGCAATATACCAACATACCTTCTTCATCTTTATTGAAGTACTGACGGAACTTCTTTTCTCCATTCCTGTAGAAAGATGACTTCGTCCCCTGTTCTACCATTCCACGGCTCTTTAACTCAGCTGCCATATATTCAGAAGCATCTTTAGGAAGACCCATGCTCCTGATGAAATCGTTTAAACTATCTTGGTTGAATAGTCTTATAGATTCATTTTTTTGCTTTCTCCGCAATTTTGGCACATATTCTTCATTTTCATGGTCTTCGTATGAGCAATCACCAGATTCTTCTTCACCGTCTAACATAACCTCTCTATCTGTCTCTTTATTTGTCGAAGCTTCATTTATCATTGAGCTCGTATCCATATTTTCGATAGCAGACTCTTGATTAGACTTGGCAGTTATGACAGAAGACACTATTGCATAAGATATTCTTGATTTGTTTTTAACGTTGAATCCTTTAACTTTTGTGCTGCAAAAATAACAGTCTTTTTCTGATTGAGGTATTGACCATATTACCGGAGAGGAGTATTTTAACATTTTATTGTGTTTCACTTTATTCCAACGTAAAAGCATAGTGTAACAAGCACTGCAAATGCTATCTGGAGCAAATGTTTCATTTTGAAGGGAAATTTCTCTTTTATAACATTGACGATATATGTCTCTACATTGCTCATTCATTGACCTGCGGCAAGTGATGACTTCATACTTTCCACAAACGTAGCAGGAAACATTTTTATCGCTGTTGCAGTCATGGCTGGTAAAAACATGATTACTTGTTGTAGCTTTATATTCTTCATTAGTTGAATCGCCAACCAATAAAGGGTGGCGGTAGCTGGATGACGACGATTGCGGGCCCGTTTCCTCACCCTGACCAATCGCCGATACTGGGCGTCCAATACCCTGCATTGTACATTCTCTCGTGCCAGCCATGACGGCACAATGCCTTCACCACAGGGCTTAGCCGAAAAATGAAAAGCAAGAAAAAAATCCATTTTCCGCCGTCACCACGTGGAGCACAGAAAAAACTTCGGGTAAATGGTGTTGCAGGTAACTTCGTAAAGAAACTGTCTTTTGTTCTCATGAAAGTTGTCACCACCGTCTTTAAAATTTGAAGCCGCTAGCTTTGCTTGCTCAAGTGATGTTAGCTGATCGTTGGTGTAACAGGCAAATCGGATAAGGGCGGCTTCATAAAAGCTCACTTGCCGAATCGTTAGAGCTGTCAAAAGTTCCTTACAAGCGTGGGTAAAAGCAGAAAAATATCGAGACGCCAGGGAAAGTTTACCCACATGTAGAAGTCAAATTTTGGATCGGTAACACATTTTTCTTTCGATCTAACTTTGATATGACCTTGATATGACCTTCACCTTGACACCGTGGGGTCAAGAGGGCCTCGGATTCAGACTTAGCGACCCCCACAATATATTAGTATGGTAGTCTAGTCCCATGCAGCCCATTTACCATTTACCCATATGAATCATCTATATATTTAAATAAAATGACCTTAAGAGGACGTCACAAAAAAATAATAACATACATATCTGGACGTAAAATCTTCCGTTCTTTCAGAATTTGCAGTCAGAAATTTGTTTTTAGTGGAATGAACGAATTTGACCTTGAAATGACCTAGACCTTGACTCGCTAAGTCCAAATGGACCCCGGATTCGGATTCAGCGACCCAAGAGACATAAATTATGGTAGTTATCTTCATCCAAATGACTTTTCTGTCCGCTTGACCTTCAAATGCCCTTGACCCAGATGTTCTGGGGTCAAACGGACCAAGGATTCGTGCTCAGCGGGTCAGAATACATGGGAATATATGTGTCGCATCTGTAGAACAGAAAAGTGTTTTTTTTTGTGTGCCGGTGATTATTAATAAAAACTGCGTTTATTCGCAAAGTCAGCGTTGAGTTTACAGTATAAATTTACTGGAATATAGATACACACGTGACTCGTATTAAGATCTCGCGCCGAGTGAGGAAAAGCATCGAGGAAAGCGCCCGTGTGCCATTGTAGAAAGTCTTTTAGAGTGGGGGCTGGGAAATCAGGACGTACAACCACAATTTGTATATGGTGATATGGAAATTCAGATTAATATGACTTGTATGATAAACTAATGTGCATGGATTCGGTTTGCTTCAAAGATAAAGATTTTGAATCGCTTGAGAAACTAATGCGCGTGAATATGACTTTTATGAAGAACTAATGCGCGTGGATTCAGCCTGCTGGAGAAACTGAAGTGCGTGTATCGCTTGAGAAACTAATGTGCGTGAATTGCTTGAGAAACTAATGCGTGTGGATTCTGCTTGTATGAGTAACTAATGCGCGTGGATTCTGCTTTGTATGAAAAACTAATAAGCGTGGATTCAGCTTGATTTCGACACTAATGCGCGTGGATTTGTTTTGTTTGAGAAACTAATGCTCGCGGATTCGCTTGATCGAGACACTAATGCGCGTGAATTCAGCTTGTATGAGAAACTAATGCGCGTGAATATTACTTGTATGAGGAGCTTATGTGCGTAGATTCGGTTTCTTGCTTGAGAATCTAATACGCGTGGATATGAATTGCATGAGAAACTAATGAGCGAGGATTCGTCTTCTTGCCAGAGAAACTGATGCTCGTGAATTGCTTGAGAAACTAATGCGCGTGGATGCTGCTTATATGAGGAACAATTAGAGATCAGGATTAGAACATAAATTCTTAAATTCCTTTAAAATAAATCACATTGGCTTCCTGAGAGCCACTGTTTCTCCTGAAAGATTTCCAAAACTTTTTCTAAACGAGATAAACATGTATTTTTCTGATCAGCTAACAAAGATGGATCACAAAACGTTATGCCTTTGCACAATTTGTACTTCAAAGGAGATTTTTCAATTAATTTAAGACAAATTTGTTTTACAATTTTCACGCAGTCTGTCTTAAACTGAAGAATTTCATTATCAGTAACCTTGACTTTACGTAGCTCAATTTTTACTGAAAAACTCAAAAGAAATTCCTTAGCAAAAACAAGATTCTTACTGTCTTTTAAATCTATTTTGAACACAGAGGTCTCATTGGTCATAATTTCTTCCTTTACAATCATGCTTGACAAAATCACTATTATAGAGTTCAGTTCCGTATACAAGAATGGAGCCATAGGGGCGTCACTTTGAAACCTGGTCAGAATTGGTTCAATTTCTTCAGCAATAAAGCTAAAAAAAAACCTATTCACAGGGCATAAGTGTATCTTTTAGAGCCTTTTTTACAACACCATAGCTATAACTTTTTATCCCTGCATGACTATTATCACTCTCAATGCCTGTTTTAAACTTGCTTACGTTTGGAAGCAACTCTTTTGCTCTTTTAGCAACAGAGGAATTATTTAGCCAACAAATAGAACAGAATTTAAGATACAATAGACTAGATCCTAAGTAACTAATGAGATCACTCTCACGTGAAGGAACATCCTTAAGTAGGTTATACACAGCTCTCAGAAGAGATATAACATGCCAGTCTATAGTCTTATCATTAAATCCTGTTTTGAATGCATTGTTTCCTACATGCAAACCACAAATTCCCATGAACACAAACATAGAATGATCTGGATCTCCGACGCTTTTCAAATATGTTTCAAAATCTTTGATCATTGTCAAATTGACGTTTGGTCTATCCATAGAGACCTGAAGTATCTTTCGTAACATTAAAGGCTTGAGCGATTCAAGGAAAGCTTTCAGCAAATCATTCGCAGTGGCGTGTCCTAAGAATGCAGAGGTGAAGTATCTACTAGTAACTTGGTCATTTTATTTGTCCCAATATCTCAAGCAAATGTCTATTTGCTGCTGGTGTGAAAACTTATTTAGGCTCTCATCGAAAAAAAAACAACAAAACAATCAGTGCCATTAACGGCTTTCACTACGAAGTCATGGAAATATGGCGCCAAACTATGTACTATATTGTAAGAAATTTTAGTTCTACCCAATTCCATGCGTGAAGCAATGACACTGTCGGGGAACTTTTTCGGAAAAATTTTATAAGCGATTCCGGCGCTCCTTAAACTTATGTGATTTTGTACTGAAAACAAGGACCACCATATCTCTGCCTTAGATACATCTTTTCGAGTTAGGTACTGTTGCAAACCATGGAGCTCCACGGAAGGAGGACGGTGAACAGATGATACCTCAGCTGCATCTCCGCAACCATTGTTTGCCGTGTTAGATTTTCCGGCTATAGCTTTTTTTTTTTTACAAAGGAGTAAAAACGGAAAATGCTCATGCACCAACCACACTCGAACCTTGGGGACCGCGAGCCTAATATATACATCTCACGCACATATATTCAAAATATATACACGTGAGATGCACACATGGGCGCGTAGTCCACAAGGAACGAAGGTGAGTGTGGGACTTACCAAACGGCACCTACCCACTAAACCTCAACTCCTTTTCCCGCCAACCCATATCCTTGGAACCGCTTTCGCATTACTTCAAGGACATGGGAGTAAGGCCACTAAGACGTGCTCCGACTTCCATCGTTTTGAGCCAGCTTGGCATTTCAACTCTCCGCACCCAACCAAGATGCACGCATCGTCCTCAATGGTGTGGTGGTACCACAACCCGCGCTCGTTGGCCTTCGGCATCTTGGTTGGCTGCCATACTTTAACTTGGTCGTCCTTGAGTCTTCCTCGATGAGGCTGCCTCTCGGAACGACCAACACCTCATAGTCCCAGGCAGGTGATCTGTCCGGGATTTCTCGCCCTTTGCGGCGCAGAGGTAGCACTGCGGATTGTTTTCGCATTCCGCAGCTCTATGGCCCTCTTCGCCACACCTCCAGCAGGCTCTCGTTCTATCGGGCCCCTCGCACCTCGCTGCCATGTGGCCAAAGCCCTGGCACCGATAACACCGAAGCGCCTCCGTCTTCTTCTTGACTCTGCAGGACACCCATCCCACTTTTAGGTGTTCTGTTCGAAGGAGTCTTGACGCCAGTTCTTCTTTCATGTTCACAAAAGCTCTCAGATTGCCTCTGTAGGGTTTCTTCGTTAGGCTCACCTTCACCTCTCCGGCAGCGTCACCAAAGTGACTTCTTACGGCCGCCTCAACTTCCGCCGCAACCGTTACTGTGTCGAGGTCCAAGACCTCGACTTCTACACGGGGGACGAGTTCTCGTACTCTGCCCTCTCCAACAATAGCTTCCTTGATGGCAGCTGACAATTTGTCTCTGCCGCCTGCTGCTGATCCTACTTCAACCAAAACCTCCCCGTTCCTAGTTTCCCTGACCCACCTGATTTTGACCGCAAGTGCGTCAGGGTGGACCTTCTCTTTCAAGTCCCTAAGGACTTGCGCGTAGCTCATACCCTCAGCCGGTTTGATGACAACCGCCTCGGGCCGAGCTCGCGTCTGCGCCTTCTTCATCTTCTTCCTGATGTTTTCGTCAGGCCTGCCCTCTCCATCTGTCCTCTTTGGAGTCGATGTCGCGACCGCCTCAGATTCACGCGTCCTAGGCTTTTTCGTTCTTCGCTTTGAAGAGCTCGCCTCAAGGGGACTCAAAGTGAGCTCCCGACTTCGCTTCCCATGGTGGGCAGCGGGAGTCTCCATAGCTTCTTCCGTCTGTGTAGCACTATGGTTAGCGCCCTTCGCGATTTTGGCCTTCTCCTTTAGGGTGATTGTGGTAAACCAAGCTGTTTTACCAACATTATCAATCAGGTTTCTGTATACGTCTTCACTCAGGAGTGACTTCTCTTTCAGGATATTTGTCAACCGTTCCACTTCTTCTAGCCCTTGCTTAATTGGAAGGTCCATATTTCTCCCCGTGCTGCAGAAATCCTTCATCGTTTTAATAACACATTTTAACTCTTTGAACAGATCAAATGACTCTTGCAGTATTACTCCCATTGTTTCTATGTTCTTTTTAGTCGCCGACACTTCCCTTACATCAAGTTCCTCCGTCACCTCCGAAGGACCACCCACTTCCTCACATACGTTTCTGTTAATTTGTTGTTCTGACTCCATATTATTCCCACGAGTAGCTAGGGAAATAAAGGTCCACTCCCGCAGAGCCCCGCATGCGGGGGTAAGGTCTCTGTACTCTAGAAGGCGACCTGGTATCCTAGAGATACCGTTTGGAACACCACACCCCTGGTGCCACGCAGTCTTTGGCACGGTGGATTAACGCCTTGACTTGGAGGTTTTTCCTTCGGGACCATCCCTGGACATTACCTGCGACTGCTTATTGAGTAGTGTAACCGTATTCAGCAGGAGCCCTCGGTACAGGGCCGCAACAGGAAGAGGTCATGGTTTTTTCTCGGTGTGTCCTTCACCCAGTCTGTTTGGTCCGCGGGCCTATTTTATTTCAGCCCCACCCTCTGTTTCCAGCGAGCATTCCCTTATCCGCCACCCGGGGACGCGCTACGTATGGGTTACAGATCGGGTTCATTTGAACATGCAGGTGAATTCTCCCCTTCGATCTGCAGCAAGAAAATTTAAGCTATTCGTAGATCGACGTGGCAAAGCGAATAGAGTTTTATTATTATGAGTTAGAACTCACCGCTATTTTCGAGGATCAACTGCGAGGAAACAAATTTTTCAATCGATAAATATCTTCTGTTCTCTTTTTGAAATTTACAATTAAAAGAAAATTTTGCCTTATTAAACATTTTTTTCAAATGTACTGAAACATGTTTTTTGGATTTATTCCAACCTTAAATTTCTTTAGCTTGAACCATTCAGGTCCGATATATTCAACTTTTTTTTAAATGTGTGCATATGACTCAATAAAAAAAACATGTTTTTGCACATTTTCAAAAGGAAAACTGTGACTGAGCAAGAAATATATTTTTAAATTTCGTAATTTAAAATTTTCAACAAGTGAGATAATTTTTGATCAAAATAGTTCAATTGTTGAATTAAGAAGAGAGATTTTAAACAAAAATCGAATAGTTAAATTATCGTTTCAAAAAATTAATTTTCAATTGAAAAAACTGAATTTTCGCCCCAATTGTTGACTGTTGAAGCTTGAAAGAAGAGTTATCTACAATGCAGTTGATTTTTCAACACGAAAATATAAATTCTCAATTGAAAAGTTAATTTTCCACCAAAAATCAAAATTTTTAGTTAGAAAGCCTCGTTTTTAACAAACAAAAAAAACTTCACCTGGAATGGTGAATTTTTAAAAAAGTAGTTCAAAATTCGACCAATTAGTTGAATTCTCTACCAAACTATTGAATTTTCCAGAGGAAATTCATATTTTCTACAAAACAGTTGAATCATTAATCCGCAAACACGAATTTTCAACAAGAGTTGAGTTTTCAAACCAAAAAAGATTCTGTAGTCGAAAAAGAAAAAAATTTCAAAATAAAAAAGATCAATTTGGAACCGAAAATGGAATTGCTACATTTTCATTTGAAGAAACTGATTCTCAAATTAAAAAACCAATTTTGTACCAAATTATTGAATTATTGATCCAAAAAAAAAAGAACTTTCTACAATATATTCGAATTTTTTACTCAAAAATATAAGCTTTCAATACAAGAAATAATTTTCAATCAAAAATTGCAATTTTCAGTTTGAAAAAATTAATCTTCAATAAAGTAGTTTGATTTTCAAGCAAAAAGACAGCTTTTCAACAAAATAAATATATTCTCAACCAAATACTCAAATTTTTAACCAACTTTCCGCCAGAAAATATAAATTTTGAACGAAATTTGAACTTGCAACAAAATAGTTGAATTTCCGAATACATTCCATTTTTTAATTATGTATTTAACTTTGTACATTTCAACTAAAATGTGTTACTCTTCTAATACTTATTTGAAAAGTACTGTATATTTTGCGAATGTTCCAATTTCATATTAGATAATAACTTCTGTCTCCAGTTTTCACATTTTGAACTTGCTTTAAAATGTTTCATCTTCAAATTTTTTTAAGAGCATTTATTTGTAATGGTCTGCACTTGAAACGTGTACCTTATTTATTCATAAATAATTTATTTGAATGCTATAATTGCTCTAATTATTATTCAGTAATGTGTATCATTTCAAATACCGTATATCTAAAGATAAAAGGGAAAAAAGGGGAAGTTTTTTGAGAATAGGGGAAAAAAGGGGAATTTCAAGAAAAGAGGGAAAACTAAGAAAAAGGGGGAAGACGATTTAAAGGATTTTAAGGAATTTAAGAGATTTCGAAGAGATTTAAAAGGATTAGAGGGATTAAAAAGATTAAAAAGATTTCAGGATATTTAACGAAAGGTTTGAGTGACAAAAATATATAAATTATTCGGCAAAATTTTTTCAAACAGAAAATCCCCTTCCAGCATCAAAAATAAATTAAAAGACACACGGATTTCCTTAAATTCCTGCAAAGTAGACACCATGTACAAAAAACGAAATAAAATGGTAAAATATTAAAAACAAAAAATTTTTGAATAGGACCCAATTAACATTTTTTTATGTTTTTGATATTTCAATTGGCGATAAAAAATATTATTGTGTTTAAATATATATGATACGTTTTTTTTCTTTTAATTGAATTTTCAAACTTTCAAGGGCATTCAATTTTAAATCAACAACAGTTAAATTCAGCTAAAAAAGACAATTTTCAACTAAATAGTAAATTTTCTTCATTAGACACAAAATAGGAAACAAATGTCTGAAACAATTTTTGTTTAAATATAAAACAAAAACGAATATTTCGTATCTGATCCGACTCAAAACTTGATAAGTTGTGGACACAATGTTGGACGTTCAAATATAAGATTACCCCCGTAGACAGGAAAAAAAATATGGAAATTTTTTTAAAGACATGTACCAAGTATGAATATATTTGCATAATTTATTGTAAAATAACGTCATATTATGTTAATGTCCACTAGGGCACCAAACGCCTAAATATAAGAAAGAAACCTTTCAACTTTTCACTTACCTTAAATCTAATAGAGGCACAATTCGTTCAAAATATAAGTGGGTCAAAATATCTCAAGTGTGCCACTTTTAAATCGATAGTTCTATTTTCAGTTAATGTATACAGTTTTCAATTCGCTTTTATATCAAAATAATTCCCCTAAAATATTTTTACAAAAAATTCATTTTTTCAAAAGTTATTAACAATCAAAGTTCTTTATCACTTTTTTTTCAAAAATCAATTACTCGCGAACGGTTCATCGAAATTCAAAAATTAAGTCTTGAAAATTTTTGTTACAAAGTATACTTTACGCTAAAAAATTGTTCAGTAGTGAAAAACATTTTTTTATTGTTTAAATAATCGTTTGTTATAAACAATTGAAAAATAATTAAACTTCTCCGCCTGTGAAAGAATTCTTCCACGTTCCATTAGATTCTACAATCTCTTCCGAAAGTTTTGGTGAAAAAAAAAGTTGGTATTTTGCAGTAGTTCAAAAGTTATTGATTTTTTTGTGACCGCGCTCCGACCTCCAGCGC
>CAKNXH010059862.1:10287-67895 GCA_932178445.1 Andricus quercusramuli | reverse complement strand
GCGCTGGAGGTCGGAGCGCGGTCACAAAAAAATCAATAACTTTTGAATTACTGCAAAATACCAACCTTTTTTCCACCAAAATTTTCGGAAGAGATTGTAGAATCTAATGGAACGTGGAAGAATTCTTTCACAGGCGGAGAAGTTTAATTATTTTTCAATTGTTTATAACAAACGATTATTTAAACAATAAAAAAATGTTTTTCATTACTGAACAATTTTTTAACGTAAAGTATACTTCGTAACAAAAATTTTCACGACTTAATTTTTGAATTTCGATGAACCGTTCGCGAGTAATTGATTTTTGAAAAAAAAGTTATCAAGAACTTTGATTGTTAATAACTTTTGAAGAAATAAATTTTTTGCAAATATATTTTAGGGGAGTTATTTTGATATAAAAGCGAATTGAAAACTGTATACATTAACTGAAAATAGAACTATCGATTTAAAAGTGGCACACTTGAGATATTTTGACCCAAGTCATAAAATTGTGCTTTTGCGGCAGCAATAACACAATAATACGGCTCACGCCAACCGCTTCAATTCACTCCACTGGTTTTTACACTTCTCTTGTTTTGACACTTCTCTTGTATTGACACTTCACTTGTGTTGACGGGAAAGACCGGCAAGACTGACCATAGACTATAGAGTTAGAAATTTCCGAGAATCTGTAAGAATATTCTCGTTCTCTGTTGCTAAACTCCATGAAGTTAGTACCAAAACTCGACCTTCCATCTCGGACATTTTTAAAGTTACGCCGTACGGGAAATTTGAATTATTAAATGTGTTCTATTTTTAAAGAATGTAGAGTGTTAAATATTGAAAAAACATTTTTGCAACACATGCATGAAAATGCCCATATTCCGTGTCCATACAGCGTACGGAAAATTGCAGATTCCTCTACTGTGAGAGTAGCGTGCGTGAATGTAACATTCCCGCACTTGTGCGGGAATATTCCCGCACTGAATCATTTACGAGCGCTTGTCTTTAGCTTGGGAATTGATATTCACACGGCATGTGAAACTATTACCCGGCGTTTCCCGGGCAACTCAACTGACCACATTTGTTTTCATGACGCTCACAATAAACTGTCAAACATCGGACCAGTCGATATGAATACAGGTGCCAAACAAGTGAAATAACCTCTGTAACAGAAAACGTGCTCCTTGCCTATTTTGACGAACTTTCGAAAAGTCTAGCACCCTCAACACTGTGGGCACGTTACTCATTGTTTTTTTTTTAAGTTTAATGTAATAATATTGTGACTTGATATTTGGTGGTTTTTCTCAGTTGGGGGCTTCGCCCCCCCCGTACCCCCCAGCAGGAGCTTCGCCCCCTTCACTCCCACCAGGGCTGCGCCCTGGACCCCCCGCCACCGCGCCACCGACCTCTATATCGTATTTTTCATTGCATTTTCATGCATTTTTTGCAAAAAATATCGTGTGTGACATGTGCTGGAAGACATTTCACTCGTGTGAAGTTTGTAAAACTCGACTACGGCTTGCACGCACTCTTCACGCACTTGTAACACAATGTACTATTATATTGATATTAGGAAGTGCTTCTAAAATATTATTAAAATATATCAATTTCTATTTTTCCCTGACAGCTACCTCATTTCCCTGACATTTCCCTAAATTCCCTGACACATTTTGTTCCCCTGACATTTCCCTGACTTCCCTGACATGTGGCCACCCTGCTTATGCGCGTGGATACGGTTTGTATGAGAAACTAATGGGCGTGGATTCAGAATGTTAGAGATACTAATACTAATACTAATTTCTGCTGGATATGGTGACAATGATCAATAACTAGTATTGGATAATTGTTAAGGCATGGTCCCAAAGAAATAACCCTCAAGCACGATTTTATATGTGTCGTGTCCTAAGGATTCCGTTACAATCATCGGACCACGAAATTTAGGCTGAAGTTTGGTTGACTCTCCACTGCTCTCGACCCATCGAACTTCTTGACCCCTAGAAAAAGTCGACTTTTGTATTGAAACCAACACTCTGTTGATTCTCTCCACCATCCCGTTCGTCTGAGGATGCCTAAGTGAATTCAATGTATGTCTTATCCCATATTTATTACAGAAATCAGCAAAGGTCTTCGCAGTAAACGTAGTCCCTCGATCCGCGATTAGCCGTGTCGGAACGCCCCACTGTCGGAAAATTGGATCAAGAGCCTTTACAGCTCCTATCGCCGTTGTGTCTCTAGCCGGTCTCACCAATGTATAACAGGTGAAATTATCGACAATTACCAGTGAGTAACTTCTTCCACGTCGACTCTTGATGAATAGTCCCAGGTGATCAGCATGGACTACTTCAAATTGCCAACAGTATCTCTTGATATCACCCACCGTTAGATCCACTGCAAAATGACTCCGCAGATCGTGATACCTTACCACAATAGATTTCCTTATGGATTTTGGTACCACTATCCTCCAACGTTCGGCTTCAACCATTTCCGACTAGCCAGTTTCAGTCCCCTTTCGTCCTCTCTTTTTTCACATTTCCCGCTTCCTGCGGTAAATTAATTGTTGCTCCAACTTGAATCCATCCGCCCGTTGCTTTTCTTCTTTGGATCGTTCGTCCTCTTTCTTCTTTAGTATGCTGGCCAATTCACTGAGCTTTGGATCTGATTTTTGCATAGATCCTGGCCTGTGTCGCACCGTATATCTATATTCTTGAGTCAACTCCGACCATCTGGATATTTGCAGATTTTTGGTTGTATTGGCATTCATATGTCACTGCCCCGAGGAAAGGGGTCCAACTCGGAGCGATGGAGACGAGCGATGGAAAGGGAGCCAGCAGGCGAGAGCTTTAAGAGAGAGGGAAGGCTCATGGAAACTTCCCTCTCCACTCTCGACTACACTTTCACCGATAGAAGGCACGTTACTCGGACGGATATTATAGGTGAGGCGCGAAGATGTAGTTGTGAGTGATGGGAGGTCTTTCACAAGATATAAGTCAGGCCGAAGAGAGCGCGATTTACGGGGTTCCTAACAACCCAATTTTTGAACCATAATAACGCTCGAAATTTTTTTTTTATCGTTCCATAAAGAAGAGTAACTCACAAACTATCAGAAGGTGTACAAATCTGAATATTGATAATTTCCGACCCCTTTCCTCGGCACACGTCACATATATACAAGCGCCTGAAAATCTTTCACCAAAGTAAAATCGATATCTACTCAAAATGATCGTAAACTATCAATGGCCCAAATTATTGCCATCAATTCTAACTTGGTTGAGTTGTACATTTTCTCAGTCAGTGTTGTTTGTTTACTTACAGCGTGAAGAATCGAAACCACACACAAAGATAGATGTACACAATACTGCGTCACTTCAACAAATTTCAAGCTATCAAGCTGAAAATCTGTCAGAACGTCAATGAAACTTCTACCAATACAAAAAAAAAGAAGAATTGAAATCGGCCGGACGAGAGCGCCACACGGTGACGAGTCCTAAAACTTTTTAATCAAGCTGGTATATCTCCTGTCTTTATTATTTTCGTAATTCGCCATCAATACATCCATGTATCCAAATTTTGATCAAGTAGAAACAAACAGGGCGGTTTTCAGTGCTCTACGCTGATCTGCCACTACGTATGTTCCCTTCATTGAAATTTCGTTTGTCGCTTCTGTCGGTAACTTCTTTAAGGGTATTGGTTTTCTCCGAAACCAAATTTGGCCTTCCTCCGCAGTATTTTTGATTCCTGTTTGATTCAACCAACTCCGCCCAACCATGAGTCTACTCGGAATTACACCATCAGAAACTACGAATGTTGGAAAGATCGTTCCCTCTATTCCGTTAATTTCGAAAATTAACTCCACGACTCCCATTACCATTTACAACTGTCCGAAAATCGCTCTGCACCTATCGCTGAGAACTTCTTGAAGTGAAATGCGGTCACGGTATACTAATGTGGAAATGGCACCGTACTGGTGTGCAAAACTAAAACCTTCTGTACCTAAATTAAGTTCTGATGATCTGAGGAAAGCAAAAGTTTGCTCCTTCGACAAGGACTGACCTTCTACATTTCTGTGAAAGTTTCCGCGCATTTTCTTGTGGAGTAGCTGTGAGCAAAATTTTCTAACCTCTGCTTTTTTTACTTCGGCTTTTAAAAGTGAGGCATCCAGAAGGAGTGATACACTTTCCTCACTTCTGATGTTAAAATTCCAGCCAATGGTCTCAACCGTCTGCTCTGCGGCTTTGTGAGCGAACGCTCCATTGCCAATCATCTCGTGTTTCCAGACCATTTTTAGGGGAGGATCTCTGCTATTTGCAATGACGTTATCTGTGCTCAGAACAATTCGGTTATGAATGCATTGGAGATTCAGAAGTCCGCGTCCGCCTTGACAGTGAAGATATATAATCGCGGAACGGAAGATTCGATATGCAAGGTCTCATGCATATGCATGATATTATGCGTGGCGATATCGAGGGCTCGTTTGTAGAGTAGAAGCGGGATGGTAAACATGTTAGTCACAGATACCTCATTGAACGCCGATAGATTATGTGATCCAACCTGTCAGAGAAATAGCTTGCGTCCGGTTCGGAAAGACTTCTTCACTGATGTTACGTGCTAAATGCAGCTGTGAGGCACATCCAGGTACGTATAAGTCGATAAGGTGATTGTTGGTGATTTTTTTTGTGGTGCTAACTTTTTGGTTTTGGTGAAGGGAAAGAGGGAGTTTGAGAGGAGGAAGGGCGGTGAGTAGAGTGTTTAACGGCTAAGGAATAAGTGAGAGTGAAGGGACTGGTAGAAGGTTGGTGAATGATATATAATTTTCAAAAGTGAAAGAAAAGGATTTTGAGGTTAGGAACGGTTGTGAAAAGTGGCGTGTTTTTCACGCGGGGAGAGTGATTGGTGAGTGTGAGAGTTGGATAAATGAGATAAAACAGTTGAGAGTGGTGAGTGATAGTGTGAGAGGTTTTGAGTGATCTATTTGAGTGGTGGCTTCAGAGCTAGCTAGAAAAAGTTGCATGGGAGATTGATAGCGAGGGATAATAAAATGTGACGTAGTAAATAAGTGCGCGGCAAAATGCCGGTCACACGAAGTCCCGAGAGAGGGCAGCGGGAGACGGACACAGAGAGTGGGTCGATAATTGCAAACGAATTTAGGCAAGAGAATGAGGCGAGCGTGAATATTGAAGGTAGCATTGGCGATAATGAAAGCAGTAGTGAGGTAGAGGTGTTCATGAAGCTCGGTAAGGTGGGGGGAGAGACGGTAGCAAGCAAACCAGGCAGACCGACGAACCTGCAAAGACTACAAAGAGCGAACAGCTTGAATAGTACGAACACCACCTAAAAGGAGGTCAGGGGGTAGTAGTCTAGAAGGCCTCGAGAAACTCATCAGACGCCTCAGAGAGGAAACCTGCAAAGATTTCAGCAGATGTATCACTAATTTTCTCGAAAATTATAACTCGTAAAAAAAATGGTTCAGACAAAAAATGTGTATCTTGATGAGATTTATAACTATTGTTTAAAGATTTTGCGAAATTTCGCGTATTGGCTTAGATAAACGGAAAAAACATTATTTTTATGGGTTTTTTTATGGTTTCACCATGAAAATCGCCTTGTCGCAAATTTTCACCATCATATTCGTAATCAGCGAGTCAAAATACATAAGTTCACGGAGTTTGAAGAAAATCGGAGAATTCAGCTATTCGGAACTTTATCCGTAGCTTTTAACGAGGAATCCAGTGGTGACCTTGAATTTGACCTTGAGCTTAACCTCCAAGGTTATTTCAACGCCAACTTTGTTTTTTTAAATTGGGAAACCCTACTTTTGACAACGGCAATTAAAGAGCGGGAAATTTTTCATCCAAACATGTACTCAGGTTATAGGTCAAGGACGACCTTGAACATCACCTGGAAGGTCAAGCTCAAGGTCAAATTTAAGTTTACTACTGGAATCCTAGTTAAATGTTCCTCCAATAATGACCTCGACGGTATCCGTAAACGCCTGATCCTAATAACTGCGCCTAATAACCTTCAGCTGGAGTTCAAGGTCAGCCTAGACCCATGACCTAAATGCATTTTTAAACGTAAAATTTTCCGCTCTTTCGATTTCCGTTGTCAAAAGTATGGGTTCCCATTTAAAAAAACAAAGTTGACCTTGAAACGACCTTGAAGGTCAAACTCAAGGTCAAATTCAAGTTCACCACTGGATTCCTCGTTGAAATTTACTTCAAGAATGGCCTTGACCGTTCTGAAAAATACAGCGCAAACAGAGCGATGCAGCACGGGCCGGACGATGCGGCGCGGACTTTGGGGGCTGGCAGTCAGTAGAAAACAACGGCCTTGACATGGCAGTCACTCGGGAATATTTTTCTTATGCCTTCAATTAAATTATTTTTTTTTGTTCGTGCATTTTAAAATCAGCCAAATTTTCAATAAAATTTTCGCGATTTTTGATTGGCAGTCACGACTTAACAACGGATTTCGAGTGGCAGTCACTCGAAATCGTTTTTAGCAATGTTTTTACTATATGTGAACGAATTTTCATGCATAACGCGATTGGTCGGTTCTTTATGCATAAAAACACTATCAACAATTTTTTTATCAACAAACGCAACGGATTCGAGATGGCAGTCACTCGATTAGATATTGTACCCATCCGAGGCTATATTATATAATTTTTTCACCCATTTGAAAATCAGCCGGAAAAAATTTCACCAGCTCTTGGACTATTACAAAAAATAGTATATGAGACGCGTGCGGGTTGGTGATTCCTACTCGTTTGACGTTTGCCACCCTCACTTCGCTCGGACAGCGAACGTCAAACTCGTAGGAATCACCAACTTCACGCACTTGTATCATAATGTACTATTCAGATATAAACAAAAGAGTGAGCATTATTTAATTTTTTTGAATGTGGTAATTTTCCATCAGGAGAAGTGAACAACGAGTTAATTAACGTGTTAACGAGAGAATAGGTTTATCTCCGAAACCAATTCTTTTGTATTTCCTTAACGATTGCCACTGGTGTTTTGTTTCATGCAGGCGAACATATTTTCTATATTTTTAATTCCTCTTAATGCGAGCAGTAGACACACCTCTCATCGTTACTTTTAATTCAATAATTACATGTTGTATTTTCGATTAATCCAATTCTTTCTAACCCGTCCACAAAATGTGTGCGCTTAAATGGTTTCTATTCCTCCGTGTGCAACATAAGTTTGGAAATTTATATTTTTTTGACATGGTTATTTTTAATTCCATTCTGACATGCTTCATTTTCGATTATTTTAATTCCCTCTAATCCGTCCACAAAATATCTGCACTTGCATAGTTTCTATTCGTTTTTGTGGAATATAAGTTTGGAAATTTCAATTTTTTTTTATGATGAAGGATTTTTGTATTGGCATTAGGGTCTTATGATTATATTTAATTAACAACCATGCATTTCATAAAAGTTAAGGTTGGCAAACGTTTCGACCACGGATAGGGGTCCTCCTCAGTGCCAGATATTCAATAAAAATAAGGTTTTTTCCCGCAAAAAAACCAATAAGATTAAAATAAAAAACTCATGCAAAACTTATTGTTTCTACGTCTAGCAGCTCCTCTCTCTCTCTCTCCCTCTCAGTCACCCTCTCTGTTTCTCCCTCCGCCTCTGTATCAGCTTCCTCTCTGTGTGGTCTTCCCGTTTCGTTGCAGAAGGTGAGGTGATTGCGGGTGAAGTAAACCACTTCGTAATCCCACAAACACAATATTCACAAACTTCACAAGCACGTTAAACAGAAGCACTCACTTGTACAGTTTGAAAGGAAGTTAATAATTCGAAAACAAAGACAATTATTCGTAAATTAGAAAACAAGTTTCTGAAAATTATGAGAAGTTAGTTTTTCGATGTAAAATTAGAGACATCCGCTCTGTTTAAAATCACGAAGAAAACTGAAAGAACATTCTCAGAGGTACCATTGCCAACAAGTGTTTTCAGATTTTTTTTCTGTGTACCACAGGCAAATAAATTTTTGGAAGGTTTGCTACGTCGGTTCTCAAATTGACCGCATTACTATTACCAGCAACGTGACACATTTCCATCACCAGACGTTTACGATAGTGGCATTCATTCGCAAGAATTTTTGCGTTTTCAAAATCAAAAAAATGATCCTTTTCAACGCTATGTCTAGTAATCATTGTCTGTTTTTCAGGGATCTTATTTATGTCCCTTCTGTGTTCCTTAACCCTAACTCCTAACGGACGTTCAGTTTGACCGATATATATCGCATTGCAATTTTGCCCTTTGCACCAAATGCCATAAATGATATTGCTATTATGCAATTTATTTAATTTATCTTTGGTAGGTCTCAAAATTGATGTAAGACCTCTCTTGTTTTTAAAAGCCGTCATAATGTCGTATTGCCCGAGGATTCTCGCTGTTCCTTTTTGGCCAAAATATTCAATCTGAGATTGATATTTTCTCTAACAAACTGTTGCGGGTAAAAGTTCTCATTGAGAGTGTCTTCCACCAATAGGTCAAAACGCGGAACTTAAATAATTTATTAGCATTCCATACGTTGAAGGTGTAACCAATTATTATGTGTTGTGTGGCGTGCGAGATTTTATTTGAATATCAATTAGGACATATGTAAATAACCACTGGTTCGCATAAATTCGCACCCGAATTATCAAAACGCGGCAAACGAAAAGATCACGTGATCAATTGCGATTATTATGATTGGTACTTTTAATAGCATTATATGAGCGTAAGTAGGGAGCGTCCTCCTCCGAATTTTGAGCAAACCAGGAAAATCGGATTTTCTCCGTCGACGTTCGAGGTGATTACACCGTTGCCAGATGGGCTAAGTTAATTTATATCAAGTGAACCACGTTTATCCATATCCATATCCATATTGATCAGTCGATCTGATCTATAGAATACAAGGCCTTCTTTTTACCACACATTCTGACCTCGATTTTATTAGTTAAAGTTACAATGAACCTTATTCGATTGACCTTGCATGCGTGAAAATATGTGTGTGTTTTAACGTACAGCGTGACTTATTTATGTATGTACTCAATATTCAGATGATTTTAGATTATTTAAACTAAACGATTTTCGATTGAAAATACAAATACCGTTTATTAAGATATGTCATTGTTATGCCTCATCTTTTTCTCTCTCTCTCTTCAATAAGTTAGATTTTTATTTACTTGCTACTGTTCATCTTTAAATAATTAATCGGATAAGTCTTCTCATTTATGTGGTATCTTGCTGAGAAGTAGTTTAGATAAACAATTTATTTATTAAAAATATCTTATAAATTTCTAGTAAAAATGTTTCTCTATTAAAGAATATGAAAATTAAATCAACAATTTAAAAATAAATGTTAAAAAGGACTATCGGAACGAATCGCGAGAATCCTCGGGCAATACGACATTACGACGGCTTTTAAAAACAAGAGAGGTCTTACATCAGTTTTGAGACCTACCAAAGATAAATTAAATAAATTGCATAATAGCAATATTATTTATTGCATTTGGTGCAAAGGGCAAAATTGCCATGTGGTTTATATCAGTCAAACTGAACGTCCGTTAGGAGTTTGGGTTAAGGAACACAGAAGGGACATAAATAAGATTCCTGAAAAACAGACAATACTTACTAGACATAGCGTTGAAAAGGATCATTTTTTCTATTTTCAAAACGCGAAAATTCTTGCGAATGAATGCCACTATCGTAAACGTCTGGTGATGGAAATGTGTCACATTGCTGGTAATAGTAATGCGGTCAATTTGAGAACCGACGTGGCAAACCTTTCAAAAATTTATTTGCCTGTGGTACACAGAAAAAAAATCTGAAAACACGTGTTGGCAATGGTCGCCCTGCGATGGAGTCGAGGGTGGAGTGTCCCAGAATCCGGGCCCAATGCTGTCATTGAGTTTTACTACCGCAGCCCTTTAAAAATTAAAAGTATCTTTCTTTCCATTCTCTGAAGTCGTTAAACTGTAGTACCTCTGAGAATGTTCTTTCAGTTTTCTTCGTGATTTTAAACAGAGCGGATGTCTCTAATTTTACGTCGAAAAACTAACTTCTCATAATTTTCAGAAACTTGTTTTCTAATTTATGAATAATTGTCTTTGTTTTCGAATTATTAACTTCCTTTCAAACTGTACAAGTGAGTGCTTCTGTTTAACGTGCTTGTGACGTTTCTGAATATTGTGTTTGTGGGATTACGAAGTGGTTTACTTCAACCCGCAATCACCTCACCTTCTGCAACGAAATGGGAATACCACACAGAGAGGAAGCTGATACAGAGGCGGAGGGAGAAACAGAGAGGGTGACTGAGAGGGAGAGAGAGAGAGAGGAGCTGCACGACGTAGAAACAATAAGTGTATCCATGAGTTTTTTATTTTAATCTTATTGGTTTTTTTGCGGGAAGAAACCTTATTTTTATTGAATATCTGGCACCGAGGAGGACCCCTACCCGTGGTCGAAACGTTTGCCAACCTCATCCTTCATGAAACGCATGGTTGTTAATTAAATATAATCATAAGACCCTAATGCCAATACAAAAATCCTTCATCATAATTTAAATAATTGGGTCAATTAAATCCGACATTTTTCAAGAAAAAAGTAAAAATGTCACAGAACAATTTTCAGAGTGGCACTCATCACCGAGGGGATCTGACATCTCACGCCGGTAGGAGGGGTAATGGGTTTTATAGACACATCCAGGATAGTTTCAGAGACGGTGAATACATCGTCTCTTTCCTTAAAAGCTGGTCCCAGGCCAAGCGTCAGTTAGCTAAACAGTCGAATCGAAAAGTTTTCCTCTTACGCTGCAGAAGGAGAGGAATTTTACCCAAAAAAATCACGAATTTCGATCTATAATTTGTCAATTTTCAAAGCAGTAGTTGTATCAAACAATTCTCACGTCTAACTGACAGATTTCAGAGGTCTACCATGAATATTATAATTGATGACCTATGCAAGTCAACGAGACAGCTGCATAATCATATTTTCTTTTCGGAAGTTATAATAGCATCAATGCTACCAATTGACATGATCAATAATTTTTATAACTTTCAAAACATAAAAATTTCAAAGTTTTTTGAGGAGCAAAAACTGAAATGTAGACAAAAATTTGATATTCTGATTAATAATGCTCAATCAGAGAGAAACACATTTCAAAACATCAGATTGAACGATAAGTGGTTCAAAAATCTATCGGGCGTTGATATACCGGAAAATATGGCCAAAGTAGCTAGTTTAGGAAAAAATTTTGGCGTGAAAATTGAGAAAGAACAAATGCCGGTTTATGACATGATAGCTAGTGTCGAGGCCAATATCAGAAAAATACCAGAGGCAGATCAAGATCGTGCTAGATTGAATATCGCGAATACTATTTGCGGAATTAGAAATTCTGGCTACGCGGTAAAATCGAAAATCGTACAGCCCTCAAAAGATATCAAACAGGCCGAAAAATTCGTGAAAGAAAACCCTCAAATTATTTTTCTTAAAGCTGACAGAGGTCACACGACCGTCGCGATGAAAAGAAATAAGGACACGACGAAAAAATTGCGAGGGAAGTCACCAAGTTAGTTAAAAAATGGGAATCAAAAGAATACATAAATAAACTCATCGCTAAAAATCTGAAGGTATATCATGCCAACCCTTCCAGAATTTATGGTATGCCAAAAATCCATAAGACAGGTACCCCGCTTAGACCAAAAATCTCATACGTAGGTAGCGCGACTTACAACTTAGCAACCTTCTTAAAAAATATTATTGCTAATAATATTGAAGCTCCTAAATCGAGAGTGCTTAACAGCTTCGATTTAGTGAAGAAAATGAGGAATTTTAGGATCCCGGAAAATCACGTGTTTGCATCACTAGACGTTGTTTCTCTCTTCACAAATGTGCCGAAAGAGAAGGCAGTTGAGGCGGTCCGTAGCCGGTGGAATAAAGTTCGCGATAAGACAAAAATTCAGTGGGAAGATTTTGAAGAAGGACTTCGGTTATGTCTGGATAGCACGGACTTTAATTTCAAGGAAAAAACGTATTTCCAAAAAAGAGGGCTACTAATGGGCTGTCCCTTTTCACCAGTTTTAGCCGATATAGTTATGGACGACCTAGAAACATTTATTTTAACGAAAATAGGTTTCCAGGTACCTCTGTATGTTCGTTATGTCGACGACATACTTGTAGCTCTTCCAGAAAACGAAGTAGACAATGTTCTACAAGTTTTCAATCTGAACGATTTTGGAAATAAATTCACCTTAGAGAAAGAACAAGATAGGGCAATACATTTTCTAGATGTCACATTTCTCAGGAACAATAGCCAGGAAATAAATTGCAATTGGTTCCGTAAACCAACTTGCGATTGGTGGAAGACACTCTCAATGAGAACTTTTACCCGCAACAGTTTGTTAGAGAAAATATCAATCTCAGATTGAATATTTTGGCCAAAAAGGAACAGCCTAGAACCAATGAAATAGGTCGAAACGCGGAAATTAAATCATTCATTAGCATTCCATACGTTTAGGATTATCGGAACGAATCGCGAGAATCCTCGGGCAATACGACATTACGACAGCTTTTAAAAACAAGAGGGATCTTACATCAGTTTTGAGACCTACCAAAGATAAATTAAATACATTGCATAATAGCAATATTATTTATGGCATTTGATGCAAAGGGCAAAATGCAATGCGCTTTATATCGGTCAAACTGAACTGATATGAAATCAGTCAAAATATGTTTTTGTTCGATAGATTGATAAAAAAATATTCATATAATTTACCCAGATACCATACTTATTTATTTAAAAAAATACATTTACATATTTCAATTCATAGTTGCGCCTTAAAAGCGACATTATTCTATTCCTTTCCATTCTTTCTTTGACATTTCTCCATTTTATATTTCCTTCCAATGCGCTTCCGTTACAATTTTCTGAGTGGATTAAAAAGACTAGCCTTTGCGTCTTCAAGTTGACATTATTCTCTTTCTTTCTATTCTTTCTTTTGCATTCCTTCATTTTTTAATTCCTTCCAATACATTTCCGTTGAATTTTTCTTAACTGATTAAAAGGAATAGGTTTTGTTTTTTTTCTACTTGTTGGTGGAACTTTAGACGACGGAAAATTCACGTATTAAGGAAAATTCTTATTCCGAATTTGTTATATTCTTCTCTTCTTACCGGGACCCTGTAGAATTTATTATTCAAACAAATAGAACGTCAAAATTGTACATTCTATCATTATTTGTTTTCAGATACACTTCAGGAATATAAATATTTAGATTGAGATTCAAGCCAATTGTTGTAAACGACTGATATAAACAATTACTTTCATAAGGTGCACAACCACAAAAAAAACTTAATCTTCATTGAAAATGCCTAAATATCTCGTAAGAGTAGTATTCAGAGAGGAAAGTAACATTTAGTTAACAATTACCATTATTAGAAATAATCTGAAAAGCAAATTGTATTTTGTTTCATAGTTATGTTCTTCTCATCAAACAATTTTCAAATTATTCCTAATTTGTAATGAATAGCTGCAGAAAAATATAAATGTGAAATTTTTTACTTTTAATAACAATATTATGAACAAATAAAAAAATCATCGTTCTCCATCGGGGAAAAATGATATTTTCTGCTAAATAATGTTACAGCTATCTCAGTGGTTATATTTTATCAAGAAAGTATGGTACCAACTCGCAATTTTTATTGTTATTTAAAATATTTCAAATAAACAGTCATCCATAGCAAGTTTACGTTTGAATAAACGGTTTTCAATCAACTTCAATAAATTTATATTTTTCTATTCTTCTATTCACACGGATTTATATCCGTAGTATAGAGAATCATGATACTCTATCCTACGTCTTTTCATATTTGATACCCGGCAGATTTTTTTTCGTCACGCGTTATTACCTGATGGAACCGAGTGATATGAATAGCGCGAAGGTTTATTCGAATAGGTTAACTTTCAGAGACTACAAGATCGCGAACAGAGTTGAAATTGATTAGCTGGGAATTATCAAAGTTTAGGGTAATACCTTCAGCTTTGCATACAGCAGACTCGCCACCATCTGCTGAACGAGCTATGCATGCATAAAATTTAGGCCCCGCTGATAGAAAGGAATGTATGTAACTTCCTTTCCTATAATCTTTTTCTAACTCGTCGGTCATGTCACCCAAAAGTGAAATATCGCTGAATATAGACACTCGTGGAGGGATTGCGTTCTACGTGTAAAACACGTATCTAAACAATATTACAGTTAATTTAAAAGATCGCAAACGAATTAGCACAGGGAAAACCTGTGAGAACTACTTTTGAGCACTGAAAAACTAGAATTTATTGTGTACTTTTACACTTGATGTAAAAACAAAATGACACTGGGATCGCAAAACAGAATCAATTTAATACCAGTTGAGACTTTTTTTTAGACACTTATTATCATTATTATTCCCGAAACGAGTCGTGATATGTTTATGTAACGTTGGAAGAACTGCTCACTTGTCACTTTTCATCTTTCTCTCACTTTTCACGCAAAATTAGGTTAGAAGTTCTCACTTTTTCACATTGCAATAGAAGTTAAGTAAGAATTTCTCAACTTCTCACTAAATTTTGAGAGAAAAGTGAGAAAAAGGTGAAACCTGACATTTCAAGTTTCACTTTTCATTCTTCACATCTCAAACCTGACATTTCACATCTAACTTTTTATTCTTCACTTGCGGCAAGGTTTTA
The DNA here is from genome assembly GCA_932178445.1 of Andricus quercusramuli. NCBI lineage: Eukaryota > Metazoa > Arthropoda > Insecta > Hymenoptera > Cynipidae > Andricus > Andricus quercusramuli. The sequence goes on along the minus strand of CAKNXH010059862.1, from coordinate 53,193 downwards.
ATGCGGATTCCTATAAGATTTTTGCGAGATACACGAATCTGAAAGTTTCAAATCGATATATCGAATATATATCCCGGCCGATGCACCATTCGGTTTCGGTTTCGATTCCTTTGGAACAGAACCGAAGGGCTTATGACAAAGCCACCGCACGCGACCTCTTGTTGCGGATACAGTGTCCCCGTACCAAGGGTTTCTGCTGAATACGGTTACAATAATTAATAAGCAGTCGCGGACAATTGTCCAGGGATGGTCCCGAAGGAATAACCCCTAAGCGATGGAGTAAGAACCATGCCGAAAGCTGCATGGCACCTGGGTGAGGTGTCTTTAACGGTGACTCTGAGATACCGGCGACCTCTCAGAGTATCAGCCTTATCCTTGCACGTGGGGCTCTACAAGGATGGACGAACCCTTTCCCTAGCTGCTCGTGGGAACAACAATGAAACCACCAAATCACCAAAATGTGTAGATGCGGTTCAAACAGATCGAACGCGCAGAGCACCCGACAATGGATCAGCAAACAATGCCGATCATCCTAGAGTTCGGGGTGCTGAAAATAATTTAGATGGAAACACGACGACGAACCGGCGAAACGCTCACATTGAGTGGACGGATCAACTTAAGAATGACGTGCTAGACTGCTACGATGCCAGCATTATCCCTGTTCGCGGAGGCTTTATGGCGCGTATGCATACTCTGTGTTGCCAGAAACACCCAGATCAACTGAACAAGAAAATTGTATGGGCAAGACAGAATGCATCCCGTGTTCAATGTGTGATTGACTGAGGGAGGTGATTGAGGGAGAGATGGATCAGGGAGAATCAACAGTTTCTCACTGACCCATCACGCCGCTTCAGTGATCCACCTGTTTTTGTAAAAAATCCACCCAAGCCCAAGGAGGTAGAGACTTTTTGGAGATAGGTGTACAAGATCCCGAAAACACTAGACTTGAAAGAAGATACTGACAATATCATCCGCTTCAAGGAGTTTTGTGACAGCCTCATAAAATCTGAGGAGGAGTGCCCATCAGTCACTGCCGAAGAGGTGAAAAAAGCACTTAGAGGCACGAAGAACTTTTCCGGTGCTGAACCAGATTGTATCAAGAACTTTTGGTGGAAGAAGTTTACTTCTACACACCAACATTTGGCCCGCATATTCACCTCATATTTAAAGTCGGAGACGCCCATTCCGCAGTGGCTGGTGTTAGACCGCACTATACTCCTGCCGAAAAAAGGCAACTTGTCCAAACCCGAGAATTACAGGCCAATAACTTGTTTGAACACACTGTATAAGATCTTTACAGCTGTCCTAAACAACAGGATTGTTCGACGAATTGAGCCTGTATGGCGAGAGATGTACGAACAACGTGGCTCGAAAAAATATGTAGCAGGCTGTCGACAGAACCTGCTGATTAACAGGTCCATCAGCGCGTCCTGTCAATGGCCTGGATTGACTACCGGAAAGCTTCGATTCAACCTCTCATAGACTTATCATCTGTCTGTTGGAAAGCTTGAAGGTAAATCCACACACAGTGAGATGCGTAGAGAGATTGATGCCTCTTTGGAAAACTAGATTAACCATCTCATGTAGGAATTATCGGCTGATGACGAACAACGTCACCTTCCAGAGGGGCGTGTTCCAAGGGGATAGTATGAGCCCTTTGCTTTTTTGCATCACACTTCTGCCTCTATCTCTCGCACTACGAAATTCTCCTGGATACCTCTGTGGCGACACTAATCAGCCTGAGCATAAGGTCACTCATGTATTTTATATGGATGACCTGAAGATCTATGCCGCTGGTGAAAGAAAACTTCAAACTGCTATAAATATCGTAAAGAACTGCACGGGAGAGATTGGGATGGACTTTGGTTTGGACAAGTGTGCCAAAATTCATTTGAAGAAAGGAAAGATTACTGGCGTTCCCAAGGACCCAGAGCTTGTGGATATAAGTGTTATCAGGCATCTTAACACTGGAGAGGCTTATACATACCTGAGCGTGCCTCAAAGCCGCATTCAGGACGTAACATCAGTGAAGGAGTCCCTCCGAAGCAGATACAAGCATCTTCTTCGACAGATTTGGTCTTCCCATCTGTCGGCGTTGAACAAGGTATCTGCGACTAACATGCTTGCCGTCCCGGTTCTACTCTACTCGTTTGGGGTGGTTCAATGGACGAAGAATGAGCTTAAGGCCCTTGATGTCACCACGCGTAAGATCATGCATATGCATAAAAGATTGCATATCAATTCGTCAGTTCCGCGATTATAAATTTCACGCCGTCAAGGCGGACGCGGACTTCTGAATCTCCAGTGTCTTCATAACCGAATTGTTTTGAGTACAGCTTACACAATTGCGAATGGCAGAGATCCTCTCTTAAAGATGGTCAGAAACCACGAGATGATTGCTGGAAGAGTGTTCCTTTACAAAGCCGCGGAGCAAGCTGCCGAGACCCTTGGCCCGAATTTTAACTTCAGAAGTGAAGGAAGTGCATTACTCCATCTAGATGCTTCACGTCTAAAAGCCAAAGTAAAGAAAGCAGAGGTTGGAAAATTTCACCAAGAGCTACTTGACAAGCAAATGCACGGAAACTTTCATAGAAATGTAGAAAAACAGTCCTTGTCGAAGGAGCAAACTTTTGCTTTCCTTAAATCATCAGGGCTCAATTCAGGTACGGAGGGCTTCATTCTCGCATTCCAGGTCGGTGTAGTCTCCACCTTAGCATACCGCGCCCGCATTTTATGTCAAGAAGTTTCCAGTGATAGGTGCAGAGCGTGTCATGCACACGCTGAGTACCTAGAACACATACTATCGGTGTGTCCGACCCACGCAGGAACAACGTATATCTATAGACATAATGCGGCCCTAAGAGTACTTTATTACCACCTTTGTCGCTCTTACGGTGTTGGTCGCGACCCTGCCCTGCCAAACGCTCCAAGGGATATAGAGTCAATTGTCCGAAACGAGAAGTGCCAGATTTTCTAGAAGTACGATTTTTGGGCAGCAGTCTCCGTTGCGCACTCGAGGCCTGACATTGTTCTCCAAGACTTCGAGAAACGAACTATATTCGTGATCGAATTCTCGGCTCCGTCCGAATAAAACATCACTGCAAAGGAGAAAGAAAAAGAGGAGAGGTATCAAGACCTTAAAAGAGAGCTGCAATGACTGTACCCAAAATGTTCGATACGAGTAATTGTCCTTGTGATAGGTGCGCTCGGAGGTGCGAAATTATCACTGGTTCGTAACCTTAAAGCCATACCCGCGTGCCAAAAATATGCCAAGGCACTTGCGAGATGGATGCAGAAAGCTGTCATCCTTGGGTCGCTTCGTGTCCTCAAGACACACGATGGTTTCGCCGGCCTGTCGTTATGATTTCGTCGTGCCCTGTGACCACCCATCTCACGGATGTGAGACGTAGCCATAGGTGTATTTTACCGCGGTTCTACTGGAGGCTATTAACATTTTTTTTAGATGGCAGTTGCTCTGAGTGGTACCTTGCGGTGCTAATCTGAAAAATGCACCCGCTTCCAGCGAAATCGCGGTAAAATTTCAGCTGTAACCATGTCTCACGACCGTGAGTTTACATGTTTTACCGATTGCATGTTCTAATTCCTCGAGATTTGATGTTCGCTCCGTCATTTGCTCATCGTCATCGTTATCCTAAGTCGTCACTACCTCTTCATACAGGGTTTCGTCAAAGTCATCGTTGTGGAAAACAAAATCACTGTTATTTCCATTGTCACCGTCGCTGCTCCCGTCACGGTGCCTAGCGACTCCCTATCCCCACTTCTAGCGAACCAACAGCTACCACGGAGACTAACCCTTTTGAGTGACCGCACAACGTTAGGAACGGCAGTTCAGATGGGCACGGTGAACCGAGCAGATCGGGGAGCTCGCGCCGAGGGAAGACCCTTCCGCTCTCCCTATCAATAGGCACACCTATAGTATTGGGAGCACCGACGAGAATCGCAAGGAATAGGAGCACCTATACTTTCTCCTATACATTCTTGAGTTATTCTCGCAGATGAGAACTGCCAATCGACAGGAGCACTCGTGCTAGTCAATTCTGAAAGCCGTAGAAATATCAATAAACGGGCGGACCCGTGATTGCTACTTCGCGCATAACCGACATTACCGACTTTACAAATTCGTGTACGATTTCTGTAACGAACAGGCCCACTTGTCGTTACGAAAATCTAGGACATGAAGGTTAACTGACAGGCGCACCTGTGGATGCCAATTTATCCGATACAAATGTTAACCTATATGTGCACCTATGGTTACCATTTGGCATAGACTCACCGATGCATTACCGAAATACCGACCGTACCGTATCGTTCCCTAGCTCAACCTCTCTTTCCACAATTGTTTCTAACTACCTAACCCTGGCTGGACTGCAGCGTCCGCTGAGACAGTTAATGGGGAGTGGTAAGACGGATCATCGCAACCTTCATTGTCGTTTTCACCATCATCTCCATTTTTACTGTGGTTTTCACTGTTGTCACTGTTTTTGTTTTCACTCTCACTACCGTTTTTATTTTCACTGTCACTCTCGTTGTTAGCGTTTTCACTTTCGTCGTCCTTGTTTTCACTGCCGAAATCTATCATTTCAATAGATTGTCCTGTGATGCTGTCATTATTATCAATTAATGACGAATTTTGCGCCATTTGCAAAACTGGTGCTGCTGCTGCTAATGATGGTGCTGAAGGAACATCATGGACATCCGCCTCGCCATCAATGACGATGACATCGGGAGTCGAAGATGTTGTTGCACTACATGGCACTACATGGCACTACATGGCACTAATGCTGGTGAATGTGACATTGATATCTCAATCATCGCCACATCACCATCTCGATCTAAGATCTGACTGGATCGATTTTAGAACCTCCAGTTCTTGCAACTGCAGCTGGTCTCGGTTCTACTTTTTCTTCTGGTGCTGAAGAATAATATTATTATGAGAAGTTGTAGGCTCCTGAAGCTACGATCATGGTTCTTCGAAGCAACCAATCCTGACGCAACCAGAACGTATATGTCATCCACTTCTGCTCCTTCTGTCCTAGAAGGTAAGCAAAAGTGGGAAATTTAGGCGAGACAACATCGTGCAACTCTATTCCTTGGATTGAGGTCTCTAACCGCGGATGACCTTACGCGGCCGACGGGGCAGTTGGAGATGAAGGTTTCACATTCGCATACTTTTTTAGAGCTACCGATCTTTGTAGAATGTTATGAAGAACAGTGTTGATGGACCAGATTAAGTGATCCCAGATGAGCAGCCCTTTGCATTCGGTTCGCGATGGAATGATGCTGACGCTGGCAAGCCGGAATCTTGTTTAGTTGGCTAATAAATGAAGTTTTCATACCTCCAAGACAGCCGATTATGAGAACTACAAGGTGTACACTGATCATTCTCCACAACGGACTCGAGTTCCCCCTGGGCGCATGGCAAGACGGGCAATAGATCAACACCGTAGAAGTGCCTAAGATGGTAATATAACACTTTTGGAGCCGCACTGTATCTCTCTATGTACCCGTAGCATGCATATTTCGAGCATCCACTGAAGTCATGTCCAAGTGTTTCTGGTTCTTGCTTGCACGCTCGGCAGTTGGTATCGCCTACAGGTACATTCATTATGCGCTCGCGGTAAACTAAGGTGTCTATAACGTCGTCTTGACAGGCAGAAAGAAATCCCTCAGTCTCCGCTTTGATTCCAGCAGACTTGGGAAACATGTTGGACAGACCCATCGAGAGCTCTTCTCTACGTATAATGCCGTAGAATTTACCATGGAGGGGATGGTCAACATGTTCTCTCAGTAGAAGCGTATGTTCTGCTTCCTGTAAGCGACTTTCGAGCACTAAAGGTGTTAGTGATGCTAGGCCATGTGTAGTGTTGCCGGAATCAAATGGAAGGCCAATCTCCTCTGCGGCCCTATCTGCGGCACGATATAGAAACGCCACAGCATTGACGACTTCATGTTGATGTACGAGTCGCATAAGAGTATCTGTGCTATTTAGAACTGAGCAGGCTGTAGCCAGAACCATTCTGCGATGAAGACACTCCAATCTTAGCAAGCCTCTACCCCCTTTATCTCAAGGGAGGTATATTTGAAGTACGGAAGATCTAGGATGATGACTTCCATGGATTGTCATCAACTTGCATGTGCTTCTGTCTAGTTGCTTCGACTCATCGATTTTCCATTTTAATGCACCAAACGTGTAGAGCAGTATAGGAACGGCCAGCATATTGGTAGCTTGGATCTTATTCTTTCCAGATAATTCGGAAGCCCTAAGTTTTCTGAGAATTTGGCGATACCTTTTTCCAACGGCCGTTTTTAACACACGCACATTTTGGGTGTCCGCTTGCGGTATTCCAGGATATGTATATGTTTCTTCAATACTAAGATGTTGAATGGTATTTTCACCTATGAGTTGAACATCCTTATCGTCACGCGATGATGTAGTTTCTAGTATTCCTTGGTGTAGGTGGACGCAGGCACACTTGTGCAGCCCGAAGCTCATGCCAATAGCTTTAGAGTACCTATTTACCGCCTCCACAAGGATGTCAATTTCCTCTTTCGAGGAAGCAAAGAGTTTAAGGTAGTCCATGTATGAAAGGTAGTTGACCTTGTATTATTTTCTATTGGGCGGGCTACATAGGTATCTAGAGCACTGAAGGAGCTTAAGGGGTTAGGCCACCCTAGAGGCCGAAAAAATAGGCTTCTTTGGGAATTTGTTTCAGAAATATTACGAAATAAATTGAGATTACAGAAATGGGACTTTATTATACATATCATTAACTGCATACAATATTTTTTTTGAGGCAATTTATTTCAAAATGGCGGCGGTATAGCGTTTTTGCGACGACGTCTTTTCTTTCTATGCTCCACGGCCGGAATAACAGCTCCTCTAATTTAATGAATTATGATTAGGGCCTGAATTTTTTCCATTATATATAGTATAAGCTAGAGAAGTACGTAGGATTTTTTCGATATATTGATTTTTGACAAAATGGCGCACTTATAAAGTGAAAAGTGAGAAATTTGCCTAAAAAATCGTCAAATAATCGTTAATAACAAATGAACTATGCAATATATAAAAAAATCCTACGTACTTCTATAGACAATGTAATTTCGAAGATATATTCCAAATTTCAAGTCAATCGGTTGAAAATTGTCTGAGTTATGTTTCCGGCCAACTTCAAAAATGTAGTTTTGAGATAAAGTGGAGCTGGTATGATGGCCGTGGAGCTGATATGCGCGAGTTGACCGAAAATGGAACGCTTTTCGACTAGACCATGAGTGGGTTGGATCATGCCTAACTGTCTGAAACAGCCGTTGCACAATTCTAAACTCGCCAGACTAGTCAGGAAATAAATATTTACAATAACATTTGCTAACATTGTTAGCTAGCGTTAACAAAAGGGACTCGCTGCGGACCAGACGGCCTTGTACTAAAACTCGAAAACGGAGTACTTAAAGATTTTTCTCGGTCATAATCTTTTGGGATATCATTTTTGAGGTCTTAAGGGACCCTTTAAAACAAAGAAAAAAAAATTGATTTCTCGAAAATTCTAGGGTGGCCTAACCCCTTAATAAGTAGCCCATGGTTCATGTTATCTAATGCCTCACGATAGTCAGTCCAAGTTATGGACAGATTGCGTCGATACCTGATCGAGTCCTGGGTAATACACCTGTCTATTAACAGGTTGTCCCAGCAACCTGCCATCCCTCTCCTGCATCCACGTTGTTCAACTATTTCACTCCATACCGGCTCGATAGAGTTTCATATCTTCTCTTCGAGAGTGACAGTGAATAGCTTGTAGCTGGTGGTTAAACAAGCTATGGGGCTTTAGTTCTTTGGACTTGACAAATCTCTGGTCTTAGGGATCAATACCGTGCGTCCTTCCACTAGCCACTGCGGGACGGGTTGTTCTCCGTTTAAGAAAGTAGTAAATATACGAGCTAGATGTTGGTGCGTAGAAGTAAACTACTTCCACCAAAAGTTGTGGATTTTATCTGGCCCTGGTACTGAAAAGTTCTTAGTTCTAGCGATAACATTCTTCACTTCCTCAGCAGTAATTAGTGGAGACTCTTCCTCTGGAAAAAGTTACGAAAAAGTGATATATCTGAAGCGTCTTCATTAAGCTGATAAGTATCTCCATATACTTGCTCCCAGAAGTCTTGAATCTTTTCTCGACTAGGTGGATTTCTAACCGCAGTTGACGTTTCATTGATCAGACGGGAAGGATGAGTAGAAAAGGTGGAATTTTCCTGATTTTCCTTATATTTAGCGTCCAGTGCTGCTTCATGGTCAACAGTTTACACCTGTTCAGTGTGTGATTTGCTTTCCTTAAGTCTCGAGCAATTGCCCTAACTTTTGGAGTGAACTTTTTATTTGATGTTATGTAGCTAATCACACACTGAACATTTGATGCATGCCGTCTCGCCGTTTCAATTTTGAACTGAAGCTGTTCAATACGCTCACGAGTCTTACTCAGACGTACTGAAGTATTGTTACTTCTATTGTCGCTAAGCAGGGAGACCGTCTTATCGAAAACTACACAGTTCAGATTCCAGAGATTAACATCTTCGGGGAGCAAATCGGGGAGAGCAGTATTGGCTTCAGCTAATTTGTCCATCCTGAGAAAGGCTTATGGGTGGATAGATCTCCTACTTCTTATGTTGGCATTATCGGCTATCTGCAAAGGTGGTCCTGCTGGAACGGGTGGAATGTTCGCTGGAGGATGTTGCTCTTCTTCTTGTTGATAAAGAGCTTCATATCCGTTTTTTCGCAAAAAGGATATCTGATCCCTTGAATTCTGAGGCGTTTGATGAGCATATTCCGGGTGCATATTGACCCGACGGTCATGTAACCTCTGCATGAATCCTCTTCGCACCGGTGAGCTTCTTTGCCAACAGGTAAGGATGTCCCTCCTGAGTTAGTCCGACCATTTAAATCGATATTCTCGCGTTTGTCCGGGGCCATTGCCTGGTCGTCGCCTTGGTTCGGTCCTATTGCCACTCCTAACTGAACCATGGCCTCAATCCGAGAGAGGCCTATTATTTTTACTCGCTGTTGTTATAAATCTCTCGAAGTCTGTTCATTCGAATCGTTTCAGCAGCAGTGTCCGTCCACCGAACGATCAACAACTCGCGGAGGGTTATTTCGTTGCCGACCATTCTTAGCACTCGATTAACACCCGCGGCACACAGTGGGCTAAAGTAAAAAAGTTCGTGACAAAATCGTAGACAGATGAATAACTACAGAATAGTGGAAAAATATGAAGAAGCTGGAAATATACATTTTTTACCTTGAAAATCTAGGTTAAATTTGATATTTTTTGACCAAAAGTTATATTATTGGTTACCATGGGTGCTCAGATATGATATTACATATGTTACACATATATTCTAATAGATTTCGTTATGCTGAATCCAAATATGGGCATTAAACAGCCTAGGACTTCCTGTTTGTAAAAAATGCAATTTAATTATCTGTTTTAAGCCTTCATTGCATGAATGATTTCCACTAATGTAAATTTGACATTTTATGTCTTCGATTTCAAATCTATGTTAAAAATTGAAAATTTTCATGATTTGAATTTTTTTGTTTAATTGTAAACGTCTGATGCAGTATTGCATCAGACATTTAACATTTTCGAATTTCCACTATATATTTGAAATCGACGACATAAGAAACCCGCAAGCAACGATTTTTAATGAAATCGGTTATATTCTCAAAATGACATTTCGCGATATTGGATCCTCCATTTTGGATTTGGACCCTAGATTCAAAATCAGCGACCCGAAAAAACCCCCTGAAGTAATTTGCAGTCATATCGGCTAGGTCTTACGATTTTGGGCCGCTATATTGGATCTGAGATTTTGAATTTTGACATTTTTATTTTGTATTCTAATTCTAAGACCTCAAAACCTCTTTAATACGACAAATAGTCAAATCTTCATCAGTGGAAATCATTCATGCCATGAAGGTTCAAAATAGATCATTCAATTACATTTTTTTTACAAGCAGGAAGTCCTAGACTTATTTAGAGCCCCTATTTGGATTCGGCATAACGAAATCTATAAGAATATATCTGTAAAATATGTAATGTAATATCTGAGCGCTCATGGTATCCAATAATACAACTTTTTGTCAACAAATGTCAAATTTAACCTACAATTCTAAGGTAAAAATTTATATTTTCAGCTTCTCCGTATTTTCCATCCATTATGCAGTTATCCATCTATAAATCTAAAAAAAATGCATGCCTGTAGGTCATCTCTGTCAAGAGTTCTACGATTTTGTCACGAACGATTTGAAGCTGAGTAGGGTGGTTGTATCAAAGTGTTTTTTGAGTCCTCGGACACCCTATATATATAATTGTAAAAAATTGTTAAACAACCACCGCAGGGTCCCACTAAGCGCAACCGCCATCTAAAAAATGTCAACAGCCCCCAGTAGAACCGCGATAAATCACACCTATGGCCACGTCTCACATCCGTTAGATGGGTGGTCACAGGGCACTGCTTCCATTCCAAAACATTTTTCCTCCCGAAAACGTTCGCTGAGTGGCCTATTCGCGGAAAAAATTGGATCCTTAAGGGGTAACACCACTGTAGAAATTTCAAAAAATCGATGTTTTTTTATTAGCTTAAAAAATTCTTTGAACCTTGTAGAATAAAGAACAAAAGGTTTTATACGTGTACGAAACCGATTTCATTGAAATTTCGAGCCTTTTTACCGAGCTTGCCGGGCCGCTCTGCAACGACTACCTGTGTCTATTACTACTATTATTACTACTATTACTACTATAACTACTACCCATTTTCGTACCCATAAATTTTCAAGAGTTCTATGGCACTAATAGAGATATCGCCACGGTTTCGCTACAAGTATTTTCAGTTAAAAATGCTTTAGTACACGTCAGCAACTCACGTTAGTACGGCTTAGGCGCACGTGCAATATGGACTTTAAACGCGTTTTTCTCAAAACACGTTCTTTGAAATCGGCACACAGCATAACTCGAACCATTATCAATATTTTCAATCGGGTTTTTTTCTACATCTTTATAATAGTATTCTAAAGAGAAACACTTAGCCGATTTTCGATAAATTAATTTAAACAATTTTTATAAGCAATTAAGTGCCGTTTTTTTGGGTCGAAAAATGAGTTTTTTTTTTCAAAAGACACGCATTACAAAAATGTCACCAGTGCCGCCATTTTGAAAAAATGGTCATTCAAAATTCGTAATTTTTTACTCCAATATATGAATAATAACTTCCCGGAACATTATAATTGAATTCCCTTTCCTTCCATCAAAAAAAAATTCTTGAAAAAACGTTTTTTTTTTGCCGTCTACATTGGTGTTACCCCTTAAAAGAAATCTCAAATCCAGTAGCTCTGCCTTGAATTGAATCGCAGCTTCTCGACTGTGAATTTTTTCAAAATTACTATTTGAGCTCAGATGAGTTGAACTGACTTTTCAAAAAAGATGCATGGATGATTTCAAATAGTACGATGCGCTGAACCACTTAGTAACCGTCCACACTTAACGTGAGAGGACGAGTAACTATTCATGTAGTATGCCTCACTTCTGTGAAAAGTAACTTTACCGATTTCGTATCGTGAATATATATATATATATATATATATATATATATGTATATATAATTAAAAAAAGAGTGAAACAACCCCCGCAGGGGCCCACTGAGAGCAACCGCCATCCAAAAAATGTCAATAGCCCCCAGTAGAACCGCGGTAAATCATACCCATGGCCACGTCTCACAGCCGTGAGATGGGTGGTCATAGGGAACGACGAAATCACAACGGCAGGCCGGCGAAACCCTCGTGTGTCTTAAGGACACGAAGCGACCCAAGGATGACAGCTTTCTGCATCTATCTCGCGAGTGCCTTGGCATATTTTTGGCACGCGAGTATAGCTTTAAGGTTACGAACGAGTGATAGCTTCGCACCTCCGAGAGCACCTATCACAAGGACAATGACTTCTACCGAATATTTTGAGTACAGTCGTAGCATCTCTCTTTTAAGGGCTTGATACCTCTCCTCTTTTTCTTTCTCCTTTGCAAAGATGTTGTATTCGGACGGAGCCGACAATTCGATCACGAATATATTTCGTTTCTCGAAGTCTTGGAGAACAACGTCAGGCCTCGAGTGCGCAACAGAGACTGCTGCCCGAAAATCGTAGATCCAGAAAATTTGGCACTTCTCGTTTCGGACAATTGACTCTATATCCCTTGGAGCAGGGTCGCGACCAACACCGTAAGCGCGACAAAGATGGAAATAAATAACTCTTAGGGCCGCATTATGTCTAGAGATGTACAGCGTTCCTGCGTGGGTCGGACACCCGGATAGTGTTCTAGGTACTCAGCGTGTGCATGACACGCTCTGCACCTATCACTGGGAACTTCTTGAGATAAAATGCGGGCACGGTATCCTAACATGGAAATAACACCGTTCCGGCATGCAAAAATAAAACCCTCTGTACCTGAATTGAGACCTGATGATTTGAGGAAAGTAAAAGTTTGCTTCTTGGACAAGTTGTGCTTTTCTAGATTTCTGTCAAAGTTTCCGTGCATATGCTTGTCGAGTAGCTCTTGGTGAAATTTTCCAACCTCTGCTTTCTTTACTTCGGCTTTTAGACGTGAAGCATCTAGATGGAGTAATGCACTTTCCTCACTTCTGATGTTACAATTCAGGCCAAGGGTCTCGGCCGCTTGCTCCGCGGCTTTGTAAAGGAGCGCTCCTTTGCCAATCATTTCGTGATTCCTGACCATTTTTAGGAGCGGATCTCTGCCATTAGCAACGATGTAAGCTGTACTTAGAACAATTCGATTATGAAAACACATTGCAGAACTGACGAATTGATATGCAAGCTTTTATGCATAAGCATGATCTTAAGTGTGGTGACACCAAGGGCCTTAAGTTCGTTCTTCGTCCATTGAACCACCCCAAGCGATTAGAGTAGAACCGGGATGGCAAGCATGTTAGTCGCAGATACCTTGTTCAACGCCGTCAGATTGGAAGACCAATTCTGTCGAAGAAGATGCTTGTATCTGCTTCGGAGAGACTCCTTCACTGATGTTATGTCCTGAATGCGGCTTTGAGGCACGCCCAGGTATGTATAGTTCTATCCAGTGTTAAGATGTCTAATAATATATCCACAAGCTCAGGGTCCTTGGGAATGCCAGTAATCTTTCCTTTGTTCAGATGAATTTTGGCACACTTGTCCAAACCAAAGTCCATTACAATCTCTCCTGTGTAGTTCTTGACGATATTTATAGCAGATTCAAGTTTGCTTTTACCAGAGGCATAGATCTTCAGGTCATCCATATAAAATACATGAGTGACCTTATGCTCGCGGAGGGTGACGTTGTTCGTTATCAGACGATAATTTCTAGATGAGATAGTAAATCTAGTTTTCCAAAGAGGCATCAATCTCTCTATGCATCTCACTATGTGTGGATGTATCTTCAAGCTTTCAGACAGACAGATGATGAGTCTATGAGAGGCTGAATCGAACGGTTTCCGGTAGTCAATCCAGGCCATTGACAGGACGCGCTGATGGGCTGCAGCATCTCTACAGACACACCTGTCAATTAGCAGGTTCTCTCGGCAGCCTGCTACACCTCTTTTCGAGCCGCTTTGTTCGTACATCTCTCGCCATACAGGCTCAATTCGTCGAACAATCCTGTTGTTTAGAGCAGCTGTAAAGATCTTATACAGTGTGTTCAAACAAGTTATTGGCCTGTAATTCTCCAGGAGCGGAAAAGTTCTTCGTGCCTCTAAGTGCTTTTTTCACCTCTTCGGCAGTGACCGATGGACATTCCTCCTCAGGTTTTATAACGTTGTCGCAAAACTCCTTGAAGCGCATGATATTGTCAGTATTTTCTTTCAAGTCCAGTGTTTTCGGGACCTTGTAGACCTCTCTCCAAAAAGTCTCTACCTCCTTGGGCTTGGGTGGATTTTTTACAGAAACAGGGAGATCGCTGAAGAGGCGCGATGGGTCAGCGAGAAACTGTTGATTCTCCCTGATCCATCTCTCCCTCTTCTGTATTCTCCTCCTTGCGTCAGATAGCAGCCGTATTTCGTCAACAATATGCTGCTTGATTGTCAGCAGCAGTTCTCGCAGTACCATAAACTGAGCAATTGATGGTCCAGAGGTTGGACTCTTGCGAGATATCTCCACGAAGGATCAAAAGACCAAAAAACGCTTGCATCAACTGAACAAGAAAATTGGATGGGCAAGACAGAATGCGTCCCGTGTTCAATGTGTGATTGACTACATAACATCTGGTAGACCGTATATATATATACTTCTCGGTGGGAGCCAAATGATCTATTTTTTCGAAGTGCTTTCTTCGAACTATTTCTGCGGTCCCCTCACGTCAAAGTCTTCCAGGATGTCATCGGTATCATCCGGGGCATTATCAGCTTCTATCAGACTGTCTGAAAGACTAGAGAGAAGAACTTTCTCTCCGTTGCTCAGTTCACCCTCTACAACATCTTCATGACTGTTTGCAGAAGAGGCTCCTATGACGTCCCTTTCTGGTTTACGGGCATAAGCTTTCTTCTTTACGTGCTTGATCTGTGTGACTTTTGTACTTATGTGAGAGTGCACCTTTCAGGATTCGTCGTCAGCTGCATTTAGCGAATACTTCTTGCCAGTAAACAAGTAGAAGCTAGATATGTCTCGAAATTGTTAGGTATTATTAATTAGTAAATCACGGTAGCGATTTAAATCAAAGAAATAATTCCTGGTCATTTCCCGGTTCGCAAACATTTTTCACGGTCAATAAAGTAAAAAAATTGGAACTCCTAAAGCTAACGATTTTTGTACTTCATTTCGTAAAAACTAAACCCCAAATTAAAGCAAGGAAAGTGAAATTCTTGACTTTTAAACTTGTCCCGGCACATTCTCATCACGCGCTTCGCGCGTGGTTCGCTTCACTCGCAAGTTTGAGCGCACCTAGAACGTGCACCTGTTGGATCTAGCGCTTCGCGCTCGATTATGTGTTCACCTAGCGCTACGCGCTTAGACACATTCGCCTGACGCTTTAAGCTCGGTTCCCCTAAGTTTTCGCACTTCGTGTGTTCGCTATTGTGCGCTTCGCGGGCTAATACTCTCATAGTAAGCTTCATCGTTATGACTTTAAGGAACACATTCTCATCAATACACTCGCGCTTCGCTGTCGATATTTGGTTTGAAAAT
The DNA here is from genome assembly GCA_932178445.1 of Andricus quercusramuli. Lineage (NCBI taxonomy): Eukaryota > Metazoa > Arthropoda > Insecta > Hymenoptera > Cynipidae > Andricus > Andricus quercusramuli. The sequence continues at coordinate 37,966 of CAKNXH010059862.1, read as the reverse complement.
CATGTAAACCTCGCGCTCGATGCTCGTTTCTGTTCATCGTATAATAGAAACTCAAAAGTTCAAGCGCGCTTACAGCCCGCGATTTGGTCGTCGGCTTAACGACCTTATGTTATGTTCTATGTTATGTTCTATGTCCTTCAGATGAAAATGACTGAATTTGTATTTGATTTAAAATGAAGAAGGAAATTCCCTTACTTCAGCGTATATTTCCGTATCTTTCTAATAAATCATGCAAGCAGAAAGATTTTTTCCAACTATCAGAAAAGGGGAGAAAAAAATGTATCAAAGTAATGTAGGGAAGGAGGTATAGATTTTTCAGATTAATCTAGACTTTTTGTGTTATTTATTGAAATAACACGTTCGTTCCGCAGCACTGCTCCGACCCAGGTTGCTGATCAATATCTTTAGCTATCACACCAACTGGAGAGCCTCACAAGGTTGTTATGCGAGGTTTCCCACTCGGCCCCGTTATAGTACCCAAGGTCTTTTGTTTCAGGCTTCATTCACTCTACTCACATTCTTTTTATAAACTATTTGTAGCCACACTTTTCTGTCCTGGCATACTTCTCTAGCTTCCTCCACGTCGATGCATTTTTTCATGCAAGCTCTCCTGTTTCTATGGCTTCTTATATCTTTTCGGATTAAGGTCTCATTAACACATTCTAACCATTCCTTCCACGGTCTGCCTCTGGGCATAATGCCACTTACTTCACCTTTATACACTCGTTCCTTTAGTCGTTATTCTTTCATTCTTTCAACATGTCCGAACCATCTTAACTGATTTTTTTCCTATGTGTCAACTATTGTTTCTTTTACACCACATTTTATGAGGATTATTTCGTTTCTCACTTTGTCCATCAGTGTTTTCCCGCAAATTGTGCACAGAGGTTTCATTCCAATCGCGTTAATTTTACTCTTATCCTTTTCTCGACAGGTCCATGTCTCGGTACCATATAGCACAGTCGGTACAAATATAGAATTATGTATTGCCATTTTAGATTTTTTTGATATATTTTACTTGTGGAAATGGACTCTGCTCTACCGATAACCTTCTGACTTTTGAGGCCCATTCTCTTCATGCTTGTATTTAGTTCGCTCAACATTCCTTGCAAGTCTTCGATTGATTCTGCTATAACAACCTTGTCATCTGCGAAAGCTAACCCACGTACCCTCACTGTCTCGAGATCTACACCTTCTTCGTCGAAGAGGGCCATTCTTAGACACTAGTCCATAAATATCATAAAAAGCCATGAGGACATAACGCATCCTTGTTTAATGCCTTGCATAATATCGAACCAGTCACTCAGTTTCCCATTAACCCTTACACTCACTTTACTACCTGCATATATTGTTATTGCTTGTAGGAGCCATCCATTAACTCCGTACTCTTTAAGGACTTCTCAAAGTTCACTTCTATACACCTTGTCAAATGCTTTTTCTAGATCAACCAACGCACAAAAAACTTTATTTCCTACTTTTAAACTTTTTTCTGTGATCTGTCGCAAGCTTAATATTTGAGCCATACATGATCTTCCTGGCATAAATCCACTTTGGGCTTCCCATATCTCTTCTTCTGTTATTTTCATTACCCTGCGGGTAAGTATTTTTGAGTATATTTTATTTATGCTACTTAATAAGCTGATAGCTCTGTAATTATCGCAGTTGCTTTTATCTCTCTGTCTTCTGTATATTGGTACGATAATCGCTTTCCTCCACTCTTCTGGGACTTCCCCCATCTCGACACATAAATTTATCAATTCGCACAGCCTGTGAGGCATGTGGTCGCTACCATATTTAAGCATTTCAGGAGCACCTTTGCCGTTCTTTAAGTTCTCGGGTGCAGTTCCAAATAGGTGAACCCTTCGATTTTGTTGAAACCACGTATACTTACGTATTTTGATGCGGTGATGACGAAAATCGTACTGAAAATTGGCGACAAGGACGTCTTAATGGCAAAAACCATAGAAACCCCCATAAAAATTATGATTTTTTTCTTTATCTCAGTAAATACGGTGAATTTTGAACAATATTTCAAACAGAAGTTCTAACTAGTATGAAAATACATCTTTTTTTATCCTACACTTTTTGCCTAAGACCATTACTTTTCGAGAAAAAGAGGATTGCGTTGGAAAAGCAATAAAAAAAGAAAAGATTTAGAGATATGCGTTCGGTCACGCTGTTCCCTTTCCCCAGGTTTAAGTGGGTGGGGGGGGGCTACACATATACTGACTAGTTACGAAAATGAATTCAGTTACGCTTCTTTTCCAGGTTTAGGTCGGAAGGCTACGCATTTACTGACTGGTTACGGAAATGTATTCAGCCACGCTCGTCCCCCTTTTCAGGTTTAAGTGGGGGGCTACACATATACTGACTGGTGATGCTTGTCCCCTTTTCCAGATTTAAGTGGGGGGCTACAAATTTACTGACTGGTTACGGAAATGTGTTCAATCATGCTCGTCCCCCTTTCCAAGTGTAAGTTGGGGGGGGGGGGCTACGTCAATGTTCATAGATCGTGGGAGCTGGCGGCCCCCACCACGACTCCCATGTGGGAGCAACACACGTAAACGCCGCGTGTCGGTGTGTCCCCACTCCGTCACTTGATTCCACGCTCCGCGGCAACGAAAATTTGCCGGTTCGGATGATTTCACTATCTCCTTCGTGCTCTTTCGTTTGATTTCGGTGGCGGCTTAGGGTCGGCCACGAAGATGGGTTCGGCGTTGAAGCCGAGGATTGCCGAGAATGCACGATTCTTAACCTGTAATTGCTCATTTTCATCAACTGGGCTATTTTCAAGATTTTTCAGATTTGGAGAATTGGAGGATTTGGAGGTTAGAGTCGACTTTTGTTTACAAACAAAGTTTGACAAACTCAAAAAAGCTAAAAAAGTTTTACAAGATGATTATGTTTTTCAGGTATTATTATAGAATCTTTTCTAGTATAGGATCTATAGGGAATATAGTATAAGTTGAGACGGTCCGTTCTATGTTTATAATTATAATGAAATTATAAAGTCACGGGCGAACATTTGTATTGGTACGCTTCTGACTCATAAGTGGACAAGCAGTTGTAACGAGGGGAGGATTCAAGAAATCATCCGATCATACGATCGATTGCGCGCGCCATCAGCTGATAATTAGGGGTAGCATGGGACCAATGCACCTTATAAATATCGATCCCGATATCGGTACCAAGGTCTTCTTACTCGACCCTCCTCGAGGAAGAAGCTTCAATTAGCTTCGCCTACCTGTCATTGGAGACAGAACAATTTGCGCTTGATTCAACGGAATTTAAATATCTGAGATTTTCCTTCTTGTGTTTTATAAATTATTCTAATTCATTGCTTTTGAATTAGAATAATAAATGTGAGTTTTTAGGGATTTATAAGAAAGTGTTATTATATGTAATGTTTGTAATGACTCTGAACCTTATATGTTTATAAGGACCTTGTTGTGCATGCTTGCATATTAAATGTTGATTGGGAACTTATTTTAATTTAAATAGAAAATAAAATTATGTGGCTCCTCGTAACGATCCTGAAGCTGATTTAACCTTTAGGACCTTGTTGTGCGAGTGAGTTTAAACATAAATAAAATTGAATCTCTCGTAACGACCCTGCACCTTATTAAATAATAAGGACCAAGTTGTGCGAGTAGGATTAAATTAAAAAAATTAGAATAGCACTTCTCGTAACGACCCTGCACCTTATGTAACAATGAGGACCTCGTTGTGAGACTAGAGCTTGGGATTTATAAACAAAGCAAAATAAGGAAAATGGAAGAGAGTCTTAAAAGTTCAATTATAAAAATGTAATTCAATTCAAAATTGTGATTTCTCGTAACGACCCTGCACCTTATTTGACGATAAGGACCTCGTTGTGTGATGAAAGCACAAAACTAGTGATAAATTATGTGCATTGATCTCAAATAGATCTTATTAGAAAGATCTATTGTTGCAATTTACTGAACAGGAAAAAGTAAACGCAAATTGAACGAATCTCTCAAATGAAGATAAATATCATTGAGATAAGTTCAAAATGCAACACTACCATTACTAAAAATTAGTATAATTTTTAGTAAAATTGAGATCCCTAAGCAAAATCAGCCAAGTGCAGTTATAATTAATTTCAAATTATTGATGAACACTAAATTGATCCCCGGTTAGAGAAAAGATAATGTTACAAAGTTAATACAGGTTTCTATATTTGTAATGTAAGGAATATATTATATAAGAAAAATTGAAATTAGATTGATCTTGTATATCATTCTCAAGCCTCAAGTGGTTTTCAATTTTCAAATTTTGTATTTCATTTTTTAATTGATTATAAATATTGTGAATTTAGAATGATAATAATTTATATATATTTTTCATTTAGTAGAATAATCACCATTTCTTTTAGTGATATTTTCTTTAAGAAGCATGAAAACTATGGAAGTATAATAGTCGATATCCATATTTTAAACCATTTTCAAAAGTTTTAAGACTTTTTTTTTAAAAGATTTGAAACTTTTTTGCATAATAATACTTTCTTAAACTTTTATTGAATTAACTATTCAATATTTATAATATTTTATCAAGGAAAATAGAATGTTTATGAAATTATGAAAATCACAGCTTTGTTATTTCTTATGAACACTTCATAAAACCTTTAATGACTTGTATATCTATACTTCATAAATAAATAAATAATGATTTGCAGGAGCAAACCTTACACTATACATATAGCCTGTTACAGAAATGGGTCTATTGGTGAAGGGAATCAGCGTGTGTGCGTGCAGAAAGGGCAGTGAGTGCGGAGAGCAGGGGTAAAGGAAGAAGGGTAGGCAAGCTAAGAGCGGGAAACATCGAGGACTCTTTGGTAAGGTAGGTATGCCGATCATACCAAGTCCATAAACGGGCGACAGAGGACAGGGAGAGGAAAAAGCAAGAGCGGACGAGGTTGTGAGCGCGATTAGTGGGGAGAAGGGAGAATTTGACAGTAGCGATGACGAGACTTTCGAGACACCGACCAGGGTCGGATCAGCTGAGAGAAGGAGTTCAGGCACGAGCCAGAAACGCGGGAGACCTTCAAAACTTACAGCGCCTCAACAGGCTAGGTAGCGTGGGCTCGAATAGGAGTCTGGATGAATGGCACAAAAAGGGGAACGTGACTAGCAGTGAAGGGGAAGATAAAAGGAAAAAAGAGGAAGGGCAAGATGATCCGGAACAGTTTAGAGAGGAAACAAGGAAGAGTCTGGAAGATATGAATAGGCAGGGGAAAGAAGTTAGGGGGGAAGTGAGAAAAGTAAGAGAAAAGTGGGAAGAGTGGGATAAACTCTGGTAAGAGGAAAAAGACAAGGTATGGGGTAAACTAGAGGCCATAGAGAAAAGACAGAGAGAGATTGACGAACAGATAAATAGGGAGATAAAACAACTGGAAGAACGGGTAAGCAAATTAGAAGTTAGGAATGAGCATATGGAGAAAAGAACAGAAAATGCGGGAAAAGTAGAAGGGGGCGATAACGTGCAAAATGAGAATAATAGATTGAAGAAGAGACTGAGTGAGATTGAAAGAAGGTTGGAAGGGGAAGAAAGGGCGAAGAGAAAAAATAACATAGTAGTCAAGGGATTGAAAATAGAGAGTGAAACAGGGGAAATTGAAATCAAAAATCTGCTGAGAGATATTGGAATTCGGGTAAGGGTAGAAGGAGTTAAGAAATTAGGAATGACGAAGGAAGGAAAAGAAGGAATGTTTGTAGTAAAAGTAGGGAGTGAGGAGGAGAAAAAGAAAATTATGGAGAACAAAAAATTATTGAAAGAAAGAAGGGAGAGAATCGAAGAGGATTTGACTTGGAGGGAGAGGAAAAGGAGATGGCAAATAGAACAAAGAGCATGGATAGAGAGGAAAAAGGGATGCATGGTATGGATAGGGCGAGACAGACTATGGATAAATGGGGAAGAGTGGGTCTGGGACGAGGAAGTAGAAGAAATAAGGAAAAAGGGAAAAAGAGTTGAGAAAGGTAGAAGGAAGGAAGATACAAAAGAGGCTAGAGAGCAAACAGAGGGGTTTCCAAAAAGCAAGGCGGAAGAAAAGTAAGGAGGATAGGGGAGGGAAGGGAGGACAAAAAAGTGAAAATAGCTTTCTGGAATGTGTCAGGCTTGAAGAACAAGAATGAAGGTTTCTGGCGGGAGTTAGAAAAGTGGGATGTGATTATGATGAGTGAAACCTGAGCGGATGAGAAGGATTGGAAGGGGATGAAAAGGTTGTTACCTGAAGGGTATGTGTGGACAATGCAAGAGGCAAGGAAGGAACACGTTAAAGGTAGAGAAATGGGCGGCATGGTCTCAGGGGTGAGAAAAGAATTGGCAGTAAAAGCTAAAACAGAGCAGGAGAGGGAAGAAAAGGAGGGAACAATGGTAAGAAGGATTATAATAGGGAAAGTCAAAATAGCGGTGGTTTCTGTATATAGAAGAAGAGGGGAAGAGGAAGGTTGGAGAGTAATAAGGAGGTGTATGGAGGAAAAGAAGGAAGAATTGGATTTGATAGGAGGTGACTTAAATGCCTGGACTGGCGAGCAAGGGGGAGGGACTTGGGATGAAGAAGAGGGGGCATATATAAGGAGCTCCAAACATAGGGAGATTGACCGGGAGGGAAGGAGGTTACTAGACATAATAGGAGAAATAGGAAGAAAGAATGAGTAATATGATATGCGGTATGAATGTAGGGAATGAGATAGGGTCAGAACACTTCCCAGTAATAGCTACACTGAAAGGTGGCGTCCATAAGCGTGGCGGAGGGAGAAAGGAAAGAGGGGGGGAAAGGAACACGAAAATGGGAGTCTGGGGGGTAGATAAATTAAAAGTGTTTGAACAGAAGATGGAAAAGGAGAATGTTAGATATGAAAAGGAGGAGGGAGTAGACTCGTTAATTGAAAGGTTGAAAGGGTCGACTGAGAAGGTGAAGGATGAGATAGGTACAAAAGAAGGAAGAGAAGAGGGAAAGAGAGGCTGGTGGGACGAGGAATGCAGGGAGAGTAAGGAGAGAATGAAAGAGTCTGTAAGAAAATGAAGGAAAGGAGAAATAGAGAAGGCGGAGTACAACAGGAGAAAAAGAGAACATGAGAAGATGCTGGAAGGAAAAACGCAAAGGGGAAAGGAGAAATACAAGGAAGAAGTAGAAAAAGCGATCAAAGAAGATAGGGTCTGGGATGTGATAAACAGGGAAAGAGGAGGAAGGAAGGGCGTGAATGAAGAAATAGAAATGGATGAATGGACGGATTATTTTAAGGGTCTGCCAGGGGGAGAACAAAACATGATCAAAGGGGAAAAAAGAAAGACAGTCCAGGGAGGAATGGAGGAAGCGAACGAAATAACAAGAGAAGAAGTGAATGAGGCGATAGATAGACTGAAAAGAAACAAGGCCACAGGAGAGGATGGTATGGAGAACGAAGCGATAAAGTATGGAGGAGAAGGGATTAGGGAAGTGATGTGGAGGATATGCAACAACGTCTGGAAAGGAGAAGGGTGGCCGGAGGAGTGGATGACAGGGCTGGTAGTACCGCTTGTTAAGAAAGGGGAGGGTAAGAAGGTAGAAGAGTACAGAGGGATCACTCTCATGCAAGTGGGCTATAAAATGTACACAGAAATTCTAAGAAAAAGGTTAAAGAATCAGATAGAAGAGAAGCAAAGTATCCCACACAACCAGACGGGATTTAGAAAAGGGACGGGGACAATAGACAACATTTACGTACTCAACTACTTGGTTAGCAGAAACTTAGGGAGAAAAAGAGGGAAATTAGTCGCTTTGTTTGTAGATTTCAAAGCAGCTTTTGACTCAGTGAATAGAAAAGTGCTATGGCAGGCAATGAAAGAGAGGGGAATAGAAGAAGGGCTGGTGGAGAGGATGAAGGAAATTTTTACTGAAACCAGGATTAGGGTGAAGATACGCGGGGAAAAAGGGGAGGTTTTCTGAACAGGAATAGGTCTAAGGCAAGGGTGCCCGTTAAGTCCACTACTTTTTAATTTGCTGCTGGCAGACCTAGAAGAGAAGCTAAAGGCGAAAGGGAAAGGGGGGACGATCCTGGGTAATAGCAAACTATACTCCCTAGCATACGCGGACGACGTAGTTCTAATAGCAGACGATGAGAAGGGAATGAACCTAATGATAAGAATTTTCGAAGAGTACGTGGGAACAAAAGAACTGACGGTGAACGTCGGGAAGACCAAGGTGATGTGCTTCAGAAATAGAAAGACCAAAATAGGTTACGTTTGGAAGATGAACGGACAAACAGTGGAAATTGTGGAGGTGTTCTGTTACCTAGGTTTTTGGTTTGAGTCAGGAGGGGGAAACGATTTGCAGGTGAGGAAAAGAATCGAAAGTGCGAGTTAAGTAATGGGCCAAGTATGTGGTATAGGAAAGAGAAGGTTCAAGGACGATTGGAGAATGAGGGTTTGGTTGTTTGATGCGTTGGTTTGAGCGGTGTTGTGTTATGGAGTGGAGGTTTGGGGATGGAAGGAACATAGGAAAGTGGAAAGCATATATGAGAGATTTCTGAGATGGGTAATGGGGGTTAGTTGGAGTTGTCCAGGATACATGGTAAGGGAAGAACTAGGAAGGGGAAAAATGGTAACTAGACAAGGAGACGAGAGGCAATTTGGGAAATTCAAAATGGGAGGAAGAAAGGAAAAAAATTAGGAGTGTTTGTGATATACAGGAAGGGGTTTTGGATTGGCAGAACATTGAATTAGAGCTATGAGTAAGACAAGGAGAAGAGAGATGGAGAAAGATTATAGATTCGAAGTGCAATAGATGGTATATGATGGTCAAAGGGGTGACGGAACCAGAATATTTGCAAAATATGAAAAAGGAAGACAAATGGAATATCTGTTGATACGGTTTAGAATGGGAGAAGGACTAAGAGCTTGTAGATATTGGATGGATGAAGAGGACAATCTGTGCAGAGTATGTGGGTACGAAGTGGAGTCATGGGCACATGTGTTAGAGAGATGTACAGGAGAGGAAGATGGACAGTTGAATGTGGATGAATGTGTGAGATGGATCTTGGATGGTAATGGGCAGGGAGTGATGTGGATGAAAAAACTGTAAGAGAAAACGGAAGCCCGGGAAGATCGCTCATTGTCTGTAGTTTAAGAAGAGTAGTACTAAGATTATTGTTATTATATAAGGCGATGCATTAGAAAATAAGTAGCGGTTAAGTTAGAATAAGGATGAAATGTAAACATATGTACAGGCCCTCAAACCCGTAAAAGGGAGAGTTCAAATATATAATACAATTATTTTGCTCATGAGAGTGTAAAATGGCAATTTTATTATTTGTAATGATATTTTTCTTCTTTAATTCTGAAATGTCATTATTTTGTAGCTCATATATAAATCAATAATTATTTTTAATAGAAAATAGGTATTAAAGTATTACAGAAAAATCAATATAGGAATAAATAATATCAGTGTCGATCAGACTGGGAAAAACCCGGGAATTTTTTTTAACTAGGAGAAACTGTGATAAACCCGAGAATTTTATTTAGGACCGGGAATTTTGTTATTTCATTGTAAAATCTACTTTTACCTACTGTATCTTCTTCTTATGTATGCTTGAAAATTATGACTTCGTTTAATGTTTATTGTACTTCAGTCTGTGATTGAGAATAAGATTGGCGCGGTATGTGAATAAATAATAAATCGAATGTAATTAATTCTTATAAATATCACAATTTTTATGTACTTTCATAGAAATTATCTGAAATAGATCACAAATGTGGTTTGATTGAACTATGTACAGGGAAAAATGCTTAATTTCAATGTTGTCAATAGGAAAACGAACAAACAGGGTACATAATTTCTATTTTAAAATGTATGTGATGATCAGAGGCAGGGTATATTAATTTCAATATTAAATAGGAAAATTACCTGAAATTAATTTTAAAGCTGAAATGTAAAAAAATAATCTTAGTAAATTATTTATTATTCCTAAATTCTTTATAAATTATAATATAAAAAGATTCTTCACGAAATTTAAATTTTTCACGCATGAGAGTGTAAAATGGCAATTTTATTATTTGTAATGATATTTTTCTTTTTTAATTCTGAAATTTCATTATTTTGTAGCTAATATATAAATCAATAATTATTTTTAATAGAAAATGGGTATTAAGGTCATTATAGAAAAGTTAATGAAGGAATAAGTAATATTAAAAATATTGAAAAGATGAGTGTCAGCCCTGCCGGACCACCGAACGCAAACGTTACGCTGCAGCGTAATGTTGAAGTAATGGTAGAGTAATGGTAAAGTAATATGGCATTACAACTAATAAAAGATAGAAAATAAATATGAAAACTGTTGCAATTATAATAATACGTTAAAATTTTCGTTAAATGGTCATGTCGTAATTGCAGCCAGTTTATTTTTTAGCGTTAAAAAATAAAAAAACGAAGTTGCTTTCAGTGACGTCAGCAAAAGGCGGCTTCAAGTACATCGCTAGTAGCATTTTACGCGCGAAATTCAAAAATAAAATTAAGAATTGGAAAACGCAAATGTGTCAAATAAATGTAAATGAATATAGTAAATAATTTAATTAATGCAAAGAAACATGGCGATGTTTATAATTATCAGGTAGACTGTAAACATTTTGTCGGAGTTTTTGAATTTTAATTTTTTACATTTGACAGCATGAATCTTTATCGACTGCGGTAACATACGAGATGATAAAAGCCAAACAACGCACGATATAACAAAATCAAGAGAAGCTTTTTGACCTTTTTTGAAGCCCTACAAGATTACCATAGGAACTTTTTGAAAAATCGAAAATTCAAAATTTCTGACCAATGGTTCTGATTTTAACTACAAAAAAAAATAATGAAAAATTAACAAAAATTGTTGATACAAAAAAATCTATAAATTTGTTATTATCGATTCTTTGATAGGAGGTGTGGTTTTCGTTTTAATCGTAGAAAATAAGAAACTTGAATTTTCGGAAAAACTACAGAAGATCCAGAAGAATGGAAACAAGTTTTCCAACCAAAAAAGATTTATAAGTTTTGTAAAAATTATTCTTCGATAGGATGCGTAGTTTTTGTTTCAATTGTAAAAGATAACAATAAAAATTAAAAATTTGAATTATTCGAAGAATGGCACAAGCTACAAAAAAAATGTAAAAACAAATGTTGTTCAGCCTAAAAAGAGCTACAAATTGCTTATGAATTATTTTTTGATAGGGTGAAGTTCTTGTTTTATTCGTAAGAAATAACATGAAGAATAAAAATAAATTACGTTTTTGGAATGACGACACAAGGGTCGAAGAGAAATTAATAAACAAAACTTTATTTAAGAAAACTTTATTCAGCAAAATTTTTGCCAACATTATATGTACACATGTTTTTGAAATTCTGAGAAAGAATGAATTTTTTGAGTCTCATATTACGCTAAAATACATTCATAATAGTATTAGAATTTGTGCTAATATGTTCTTTATCACGCATTATTTTTGACCGATAAACTTATTTCAACATTTGGCAACGTTTTAGTAGAATATATTATGATTCAACTTAGAACCTCATTTTCTCAAAGGAACATTAGATAGGTGTCCCCCTCCGATTTTCTTCGGTCTCACATATGTTGTAGTACTCGTAAAAGTAAGCGACACGTATTTCTTCTTACCTGCTAAAAATGGTTTTAAGGTGGTAAAAACCACCCCCGAAAAGTGTGGTACCGAATATCCATTTAATTGTTTCACATATAGCAGCGGTATCTTTCACAATGAAACCAACTGGAAAAATTTCCTCTCAATGAAAGATGAAAAATGTAATATTCTCAAATTGGTCGATAATTTTTTAGGGTGGTGAACTACCCCAAAATTATTTTTGATTACAGAAAAATTGCTCAAAAGGCATTATTTCAACCAAAAAAATCTGAGAAAAATATATGTTGCACGCGATAATAAAATAAAGTTCACGTATTTTTGCATTATCACGATAAATCAATTCAGGAGGGGTAACTACCCTTAAGTGCATTTTATTATATTTCTGCTAAATAAAGGAAGTTTCGCGTACAAAACAAAGCAAAAAAGTTCCTTCACACAGAGGGTTGAAAAATGTACATTTCCCAATTTAGTCAAAATTTTACATGGGGGTAAACGACCCCAAAGGAATTTAGGAGTATACTATAAAATTACCAAATAAGTGTAAATTCAAGCTGAAAAATCGGAGAAAAATATATTTGCACGCGATAATAAAATAAAGTTTACGTATTTTTGCATTTTGATGAGAAATCAATTTTTAAGGGGTGACTACCCCATAAGTGCATTTTATTACATTCCTGTTAAGTAAAGGAAGTTTCGCGTACAAATCCGAGCAAAAAAATTCCTTCACACGGAGAGTTGAAAAATTAAAATTTCTCAATTCAGTCAAAAATTTACATGGGGGTAAACCACCCTAAAGGAATTCACGAGTATGCTATAACATTACCAAATAGGTGTAAATTCAAGCTGAAAAATCTGGGAAAAAGATATGTTGCACGCGATAATGTAATAAAGCTGAAGTATTTTTGCATTTTGACGAGAAATAAATTTATAAGGGGTAACTACCCTTAAGTGCATTTTATTATATTTCTGTTAAATAAAGGAAGTTTCGGGTAAAAAACCGAGCAAAAAAATTTCTTCACACAGAAGGTTGAAAAATGTAAATTTCTCAATTTAGTCAAAATTTTACATGGGGGTGAACTACCCCAAAGGAATTCACGAGTATAGAATAAAATTACCAAATGGCTGTGAATTGAAGCTGAAAATCTGGCAAAAATATATTTTGCATGTGATAACAAAATAAAATTTAGCAGACTAACAATCATCATTAGACTTGTTCATTCATTGTACGTGGTACAGTAGTGATGCTCTTCGAAGAAATGTTTAAAACACAAAGATTTTTTGCACCACGAACACCTAACAACGGCTACATTTTCACAACCTTCAATTTCACATAATGTGTTGGAAAATGTTTTGAAGGAAAAGTCTACCGGATTCTCAAATTCTCCTGGTTTTTCTGCAACGTAACAACTTTTACACCAGGAGTACTTAAAAAGACTGTGATACCTTGGTGAAGATAATTGATTATGTACTAAAGACTGTAACTTTATAATATTATTTCGTATGTGCAGATTCAAATCATAGTCTAACAGTATAACTGAATCTGAAAAATGTCGCACATAATTTTTCCATATGCGAAATCCGTAGACGTCAAGGGGCTGAACTTTTCCTGTAGTGCCTTTTGGTATAATCATAGGGATAATATTCTTTCCAGCAGGTGCTGCTTGCCGCACAACTTCTGGGCAATGTCCAGTCCAAGAGTCTATGAGCAACACTCTTGTCAGCCCTACATTCGGGAAAAAAACATTTTCCAACCAGCTCTGAAAATGTTCTGTGAGCAAAATAATTTGTCAAATTTAATGACGCTGATAACTTTACTGCATGACTAAAAATTATTAGAAATAGGCAAATTTACCAGACGTAAATTTTCCAGATTTGGATGCAGCTACAAAGACATTCATAGGCTGAAAAATGGTTTCTTGCACAATGGGTCCAAATTTTCCACTTGGCTCTTTTAACACAAGATAAAGTGGAGACAGAAGCTTTCCATCCGCAGAAATCGTGGGTTGAATAGTGTAGCTGTGAGTTGTAGGAGAAACAGATTGGACAAGACATTCGACTTGTCGTGTACCTTCAATTGCCAATGTTCTCCCAGAATGCATTTCTAACTGGAATCCACTTTGATCCGAGTTATAAACATTCTCTCTCCCATATTGAGTGATGTACGGCTTCACTTCATTCACAAAATTCTCCGCATCTACTTTTAACTTTTCCTTATCTTCTAGTGTTTTTCTGGTGATAAATTTGTTCACTTTTCTGGAAGTTATTCGGTGAGTTCTTTTAAACCTCCGCACCCACCAGTCAGATGCTTTAAATCGCGTATCATCAAAATCAAGCATTTTTTTAGCATGTAGACCCCACATCCGTAAGTCTGCATCGTGAACTATCATACCAGCATCAATTGCGTCTCAATTGACGTACTAATGTTACTTTCCTGAACCGATTTTGAACAGCACTCAACTCACGATTACTTTTTCTTGTTCCGCTTCTCCAAAACTCCACTGCTCTTTGTTTATAATCGAAGCCATCATCTTCGTCATCTTTCGTACAAACAGCTTCATCTGTTCTGGAACCAAGTTTAGGAGTCCACTCTGCATAAGTGTCTTCCACAGCGGAAGCCTCCCAGTCTTTGTATGGTTCTGAAAAGTCTAAAGTATTTTCTTCTACAACCTCAACCCCATTGAACTTATTCATAGCCTGCATTAATATTTCTTGAAAATGATATGCCAGTTGTTGTTCTGCATCATTAACTTCACTGTCAGGTATGTTCCTGGTTTGGAATGCAAGTAACAAAAGGTTTATTACATTCAAGGGATTTATCAGCATCTTTAAAATGCTAGATAAACTGTCCACTGTTTTTCAATTTGACACAAAGATATTGACTTCTTAACTCGAGAACGATGAAAGCAAGATGGAACGATTAATCAAAATCTCCAAACAAGCTTCTTCCTAAAAATAGAACTTTCCTCATGTACATTTCATTGTATTCGTAAAGATGCATGGGTCGAGGAAAACAGCCGCTTAATCAGTTCATCATTCTGCATTAGTTAAAAATATAATTTATATATTTCCAAGAATATAAACTGACAGATATAAGTTTCTTGAATGTATAGAAATATAATAAAACACCCTTAAGAGTGGTTACCCCCTATGAAGTAATTTTTTGGTTTAAATGGAAAAATACGTAAATTTTATTCTGTTATCACATGCAACATATATTTTTGCCAGATTTTCAGCTTGAATTTACAGCCATTTGGTAATTTTATTATATACTCGTAAATCCCTTTGGGTTAGTTCACCCCCATGTAAAATTTTGACTAAATTGAGAAATTTACATTTTTCAACCCTCTGCGTGAAGAAATTTTTTTGCTCGGTTTCGTACGCGAAACTTCCTTTATTTAGCAGAAATATAATAAAATGCACTTAAGGGTAGTTACCTCTTGTAAATTAATTTCTCGTCAAAATGCAAAAATACGTAAGCTCTATTATATTATCGCGTGCAACATATACTTTCGCCAGATTTTTCAGCTTGAATTTACACCCATTTGGTAATTTTATAGTATACTCGTAAATTCCTTTGGGGTAGCTTACCCCCATGTAAATTTTTGACTGAATTGAAAAATTAAAAATTTTCAACTCACTGTGTGAAGGAATTTTTTTGCTCGGATTTGTACGCGAAACTTCCTTTATTTAACAGGAATGTAATAAAATGCACTTATGAGATAGTCACCCCTTAAAACTTGATTTCTCATCAAAATGCAAAAATACGTGAACTTTATTTTATTATCGCGTGCAAATATATTTTTCTCCGATTTTTCAGCTTGAATTTATACTTATTTGGTAATTTTATAGTATACTCGTAAATTTCTTTGGGATAGTTTACCCCCATGTAAAATTTTGACTAAATTGAGAAATGTACATTTTTCAACCCTCTGTGTGAAGACATTTTTTTGCTCGGTTTTGTACGCGAAACTTCCTTTATTTAGCAGAAGTATGATAAAATGCACGCAAGGGTAGTTGTCCCTCATAAATTGACTTATCGTGAAAATTCAAAAATACGTAAACTTTATTTTATTATCGCGTGCAACACATATTTTTCTCAGATTTTTTTGGTTGAAATAATGCCTTTTGGGCAATTTTTGTGTAATCAAAAATAATTTTGGGGTAGTTCACCACCCTAAAAATCTATCGACAAATTTGAGAATATCACATTTTTCGTCTTTCATTGGGAGGAAATTTTTCCAGTTGGTTTCATTGTGAAAGATACCGCTGCTATATGTGAAACAATTAAATGGGTATTCGGTATCACACTTTTCGGGGGTGGTTTTTACCCCCTTAAACCCATTTTTAGCAGGTAAGAAAAAATACGTGTCGCTTACTTTTACGAGTACTACAACATATGTGAGACCGAAGAAAATCGGAGGGGGACACTTACCTAATGTTCCTTTCAATTCGACAGTTGAGGGACATGGAAAGCTATAACTTTGAGGCGACGATATGTTGATACATACATACATACATACACGTTTTACAGTAGCTCAGAATAAAAATTAATACAAAATAAAATACAAATAGTAAAGTAATCGCTGAGCAAGTTTCAACAAACAGTCGGATTTTCAACCAAAAAGGATGATTTTGTAAAAAAATTCTTAATTTTTTAACAAAATATATTGAGTATACTGTAAGCGACCCAGAAAAGAAGAAACCGTTAAAATTGCGTATCTGTCATTTGCAGATTGACACTTTTAAAACTGAATTGGTTTGCGACTATATGAAACGGTCAGTTTGCTGAGTAGCTTCGAATCTGCAATGTAGTACAATGTCCATTTCAAGCAGTGTCATATTGGATCGGTTTACCACTTTTTGAATGAGACCGACTTTTCTGAGGTTTGGCTGCCATATTTCACATGATTTTCAAATTTTATAAATTGTCGAGAGATTAAGACAAATCATATGAAAGGCTACTAGATTCCTTTCGCTATTTTAGTTCTAGATGATGTAAAGGCTTATAAGTCTGACAAAAAATAATGAGTAAAATTATGTTAGAAACCAATCGGCGGCAATCTGGAATTCCAGTGACAGATACGCTTTTTGACGGCTTCCAAACCCATTCAAAGTAAGTGAACGGATTATTGTTTCCTGGGGACCGTACTTAAAATACCTAACGGATGATATGCCCTCTTCAAAGTCCATTATTCTCCCTGTAACGCAGCAACAAAAGATTTCTACCCCATCCCCTCGCCATTACTGTACGTAATTTAGTTCTTCCAGAAATAATAAGATATGGAACTTGAAACTAATAAAAAAATGTGTATTTCAAACATGCACACATTGCAGAGTGAACACTTTATAAACAAAATTCTATCATTTTTCCTTCGCTAATTTTTTTATTTTCCCTGGCCATTAATATTCAAATACCAGCATTTTGATCTTGTAATATTTTTAACATAGGACCTTCTATAAATGGAATAAAAGTATACTTCAAATACAAATTTAAAACTTTCAAATTCACTTATTTTAAATCCAAAAATTACTTTTCTACCATAAAAGATGACATTTGAACAAAATACTTGAATTTTCAACAAAAGCATGAAATTTTCAACTTAAAAAGTTAAAGTCTACATATTAAAGGGTAATAGTTCATATATCGACGGAAAAATATGAAATTTCATTTTAAAGAAAAA
The DNA here is from genome assembly GCA_932178445.1 of Andricus quercusramuli. Classification (NCBI taxonomy): domain Eukaryota; kingdom Metazoa; phylum Arthropoda; class Insecta; order Hymenoptera; family Cynipidae; genus Andricus; species Andricus quercusramuli. The sequence continues at coordinate 20,651 of CAKNXH010059862.1, read as the reverse complement.
ATTTTAAAACCAAAAAGACGAATTTTCAATAAAGAGTTTTTAGTCAAGAAAGAAGAGAAAGTTCACCTACATTGTTGAACCGTCAAGCCAAAAGACGAATTTTCTGTATAAAAGTTGAATTTCTAACCAAAAAATATTAATTTTCAGCTACAAAATAATTATACTCACGCTGTTGAATTTACAACTGAAAAAAAATCATTTTACAAGAAAAAAGTTAAACTCTTAACCAAAATATATCTTCACCAAAAATGATTCCTTAACAAAGTGATTCAAAAAATTTTTTGTATGAAAATAGTCGAACCGTCAAGCAAATAAGAGTAATTTTGAACCAAACAGTTGCACTTTTATCTAAGAAAGATGAAATTTGTACTAAAGCAGATGGATTTTCAAATCAACAATACAAAGTTTCAAAACAAATATTTGTATTTGATCCAAAAAGGATTTCAGTAGACTTTGAAACGCCAAAATATGAATTTTTAACGAGAAGTCATTTTTCTACCAAGATACTTGAATTTTCAAACCAAAAAGACGCATTTTCAAAAACACAGTGCAATTTTCAACCAAAAAGGATGACTAACAAATTTGTTCAATTTTCAATCAAATAATTACATTTAGTTTCAAGAAAGATGCAATCTCTACTAAAATAGACTAGTTTATAAATCAAAGACAAATTTTGAAAAAAATAATCGAATTTCCATTCAACATCAACATCAAAATATGAACTTTAAACAACAAGTCCATTTTTTTCTAAATTAGTTAAATTTTTAACAAAACAGTTGAATTTTCAACCAAAAAGGAGCACTTTAGATAAAATTGTTGTATTTTCAATTAAACAGTTGTAGTCTTAACCAAGAAAGATGCGAGTTTTACTTTAAAAAAAGATTAATTTTCAAATTGAAAAGACAAACTTTCAATAACTAAAACAGTTAAATTTATAACTAAAAAGATAATGATCAGGAGAAAGCAACTGGAAAAAAGAAATACAAATATAAGTTCAAGGCAAATAAATTACTAAGAAGAATAGTATAACAGGGTCACCGCAAAACTTCATTTTAAAAATTCCCTAATTTTTCCCTGATAAATTTTTCGTTTGCCCTGACTATCAATAATTAAGAACCAGAATCTGAAACTAGTAACGAGAAGGTTGCGAGAAAAGGGCACTTCTTTGACAGGCCTCCTCCAACCAGTGCCGTATCTCTTTCATTCGTGACATAAAACTATGTATATACTATATAGTAAATGGAAGTTGTCGTTAGGCTTGTAGATAAAATAATTGTAGGCTACGATCGAGGTCACAACATTTTCGACGAAGAATGTGATAGTTGATATTTCAACTATGGAAAATGGTTTGAATCCTCAAGCAAAACGTGATAAAAAGATGAGTTTCGCTAGAAAAGAGACCAATTTTCCACATAAAAATTTAATTTTATAGAAAGATTTTAACAAAAAAATTGAATATAATCAGAATAATAAACATTTTAAGCAAAAAACCTGAAATCTCAACCAAAAATGTAGTAGGAGATTGTTTTCACCAAAAATTAGAATAAACCTAGAACCGATTTTCCAATTCGCAGAAAATAATGTGTACGAAGTTACGCGTATTAAATTGCTGTGCTTTGTTTATGAAATGAAACCCAAATTTTTTCTCCTAATCTATATATTTATCGCCTTCTTTCTGATTCTGATATATTTGACTGTCTTCTTCTGAAATCCACCTGAAAATTTGAAAAAGGTTTTACAATAACAAAATGGCGCTGGTTTTTCTAAAAATATTAGAAGTTCAAGGTACTTTGCTTGAAGAGATAGGGCACTGGTTGGAGGAGGCGACAAATGTCTGGGCAAGAGTTCAGAAGCACGAGTCGAAAAAAGGCACGAGCGGTCGGAAGCAAAAAAAAAAGGATACCCGCTGCTTTCTGACACTTGTCTTCCAACAAAAAAAATCTTTACAAATATCGCGATTTCCACCAAAAATACAACAATCACATGCTTCCGGGAGATTGTAAATAATTATAGAGCCTATCCGTTACAGTTTGCAGTTTGAATCGCTTTCATATCTTTATTAGAACCGGAGATAGTATAGTTGTACATTTTTACAATTTTTAAAAACAATTTTCATTATTTCTCAAATTTGTCAACTGCGATTTGTTCACAAAGGTTTTCCTCATATTCCTCAATTTTCGCAAATTTTTCTCATAATCCCTTGTATAAGAAATAATGCTCTAAAGTTGACTCTTCTTAAATGTGCCAAAAATTCCTTACTTTTTTTCACATTTTTCAGTCTGCAAAGCACAAAAAATTGTTTACATTAACGTCTTCGGTCTCATTTACGTGGAACACTTGCAGCTTTCAAATGACTATTTACTTATTATTCTAGCATTTTTCGTGGCTGAGCTGTTAGGCTTGAAAGGCAGATGCCTATAATTTTTGCGCCGATAGTAGTCTTCAATTCTAAACTTGGAAAAAGACTGTCCTCATCCATGGTTTCTCGATTACTCAGAGTGCTGGGTTTACTAGCTGCTGGGCCTAAAAAAATGATTCGATTACTCACTTCAATTTTCGACACTTGAAGATTAAATACTTGTAGAGATAAAATTAAAAATATTTTGATTCGCTTTGCGCTACTTCAGTGCAAAAACAACAGAAAGATATTCTAAGTCATAAATGGACAACCAGTGATGCTTCAAAATTCTAATTACGAAATTCCCTGGTTTTGGTTTTCCCTGGCCAATTTTTTATTTTCCCTAGCAGTTATAAATTTGTCTTTCCATTAAATTATATCAATTAAATTAAATTTCCAGTTGAAGAAATTAATTTTCTACGAAAAATAAAAGAATTTTCAACGAAATAATTAAATTTTTAGTTAAAGAGATGAATTTTCGACCGAGAAGATTACTTTTCTATCTAAAAACATTAATTTTCAACAAAAAAAAGGGGTTTTCAGCAATGTAGTTCAATTTTTATAACGAAGAGATGAATCTAAAACAAAAAAATAATTCGTCTACGGAAAGTATAGTAATTGATATCTCCGTCAAAAAATATTTCAGACATAATATCAAAAACAGTTAATTTAAACGAAAAAATAAGAATTTTTAACAAAAGAGTTGAATTTTCAACTAAACAGATTTGGGACAATGAAGAAAAAAAAGTAATGCAAATATTGAATTTCGAAGTAAAAAAGATGAATTTTGTACCCCAAAAAAATGAGTTTTCGAACCCAAAATAGGAATTTTTAATAAAAAAATGAATTTCCAACGAAATTGTTGAATTTTGAAGCCAAAAAGAATAATTTCCTATGCAAAAGTTGAATTTTTAACCTGAATAAGACGAGTTTATAACATAAAAAAATTTTCAACTAAAGAAGACAAAGTTTCAAGAAAAAATGGAGCAGTCACATTTTCAGTTTAAAAAATGATGTTTCAACATAAAATACGACTTTCCAACGAAGAAAAACACAAACTTGTAACAGAATATTCCAACCAAAGAAATAAATGTTTTCAAAAATGATGAATCTTAAACTAAAAAATTAATTTTTTAACAAATAGTTGATTTTCAACGGAAAAGGTGAATTTTATCCCAAAAAAGACAATTGTTTAACAAAATACACGAATTTTCAACGAAAAAATATCAAATTTCTAGAAAAAAAAAAACTTAATTTTGAACAAAATAGATGAATTTTCAAGAAAACCGTTATATTTTCAAATAAACAAATGAATTTTTAACTAAAATTATGAATCGTCGACCAAAAAAATGTAATTTTAACGAAATAGTTAAATTTTCAACTGAAGAAGATACATTTCCAATTAAACGTAGCATCCTAGTATACTAGTTGATATTTCCACCAAAAAATATTTTATATTTAAAATTAAGAACACTTAAATGAAACAAAATTATACGAATTTTTAACCAAAGAGTTGAATTTTCAACTAAATAGATTGATCAGTCTAATGAAAAAGAATTCAATTCAAAATGTTGAATTTTGAAGCCACAAAGACGAATTTTCTACAAATAAGTTGAATTTCCAAATTAATAAAAAAGTTGAATTTTCAACTAACTAGTTGAATTTTCACTTTAAAAAGTTGCATTTTGAACCAAAAGAGATGAAATTCTTAACAAATTTACTTTAAACTATTAACACATGTTCATTTCTAAATCTAATCCCACTATTTGTACCGAAAAAATCCTGTTTATTGTAGCAAAATTTCGGTACACGTAGCCACGGCTTTTATTTAGTAAACTGAGTCTTGGATTGCACCGAGTTGTTGTGTAAGACCGGTGCATCAACATCCAGGAACTTTGTGAGCAGTGGTTGAAAAATGGGAAGAGAGGGTGGAGTTCCATTACTGCAAACGCTGTCTTTATCGTCATTATCGTTATTTTCTCCAGACGCTTCGCTCTAGCGTTTCTCTGATAATTTTGCTACAGCCATCGCTCTGTGCTCGCCCCATCTTTCGGCACTCACAGCCCACTCGCAGAGGATCTCTATTATCATAGAGTCTTGTTGTGGGTTCTATTCAGTCTTCGCATCTCGTTCATTCATCGCTTCTTTCTGTGTTGGGGTGAATATCTTGGCGTAGAGAGTATCCAGGGAGTTATTTTGGTCCATCCAGTCGAAACTGCGGCGATCGAGAGCATCGAGAGCGGCAAGGACTTTCGACGTCGTCATCCCGGCGCTGCTTTGCTGCCATTTGTCGCAGGACCACCGACTTTCGGCGGGCTGGGAACGTGCCTTGGATGCTCTCTTGCGCTGCTTTTAACTGCCTCATGGTAGGGTCGGTGACAGTTTCTGGAGGGCAAGGTAAATCTGCAGGAGGACAGGGAAGATGGTCGATGGGCGAGCCGTTCAAAACGGAAGGTTATTTGCCCTCGCCGACTCTGTTCCACACGAGGGCGGTTGGAAATTCGAAAGTAATGGCCTGAAAAAGAAATAAAGATCAATTAATTATATACTGTTGAATCAGTGACATGTCACGGGCTCGCTTGAGGGATAGAAAATATTGTAAATAGTGTCAAAAACTTTAAAAAATAGTGCCAAGATAGTGTCATGAGATTTTTCAAGTATTAAAAATGAACTTTAATGTTTATTTAAAATGTTAAAAGATTGCGCTGCCTAAACTTAACATTCAATCGCCTCATTTCACTCAATAAATTCTGGAATCAAACTTTTTTAAAAAATATTTCCTCGTATTTCAAGAAGAGTAATTGCTTACTGGCTACAAAATGTTTGATTCTACTATTTATTAAGTGAAATAAGGCGATTGAATTTTAAAGTAAGGCGGGTGTGCATCATCCTCATGGGATACGCGTACATAATCGTCTAAAGCATTGCGTAACACTAACGGTCTCGTAAACTTCAAAAACAAATTATTACTCACTGTCTTCTTCTTCTTTCTTGGGGTTTGTCTTTAATTAGCACGATGAAAACAACAACGAAATATCTTTGCAACAACTGATCAAAGATGCACTGGTTCAATGAGGCTCCACAACGCGGCGCTACCATTCAGCCTTTAAGTTATTCACGTTACCGACGGGCGACGGTTTGCTACTCGCTTTCATCACTTGAGACTATTCACTTCATATTTGAACTTTTAATTTCATCACTTTATAATAATAAAATAACTCATATTAATTAATTCTTAAAAATTAAAATGTAATTGACAAAAATATTGGAGATAAATGTTGCAAGCCTCAGTTCCAATGTACATATCTGCTTCTTATTATACCAGCGACAGTATATGCGATGTACTTGAAGCCGCCTTTTGCTGACGTCACTGACAGGAACTTCGTTTTTTTATTCTTTAACGCTGAAAAATGAACTTGTTGCAATGATGACATGACCATTTAATGTAAATTTTAACGTATTATTGTAATTGCAACAGTTTTCATATTTATTTTCTTTCTTTTATTAGTTGTAATGCCATATTACTTTACCATTACTCTACCATTACTTTACCATTACGCTGCAGCGTAACGTTTGCGTTCGGCCGGTCCGCCAGGGAGAACTAATGAAAATATAAATATATATATTTATATATTTATATTTTCATTAGTTCCAAATTAATATTTAGAATTTTTTTAGTTCAAGACAAAAAACTGTAAACTTAAAAATGTTTCTTTAAAATGAATGCACCTCTTCATAATTTTAGAGCTAAATTAATTGTTCATTTTAAAACGAAAAATTTATTTAGCTCTAAAAATTATAAAGAGGTGCATTCATTTTGAAGAAAACATTTTTAGGTTTAAAGTTTTTTGTATTGAACTAAAAAAATTCGAAATAATAATTCATTAACATTATTGGCATGCATTTAAAACTTAAAATCTTGAACGTTTAAAAATAGGCACATTTTTTTTAATTCCTTGTTTATATTTAAGAAAATTTGAAATTTTTTTCCTATATTTAAAATAACGAAAATATTTTTAATTGCCGAAAACAATCACGAAAAACTAGAATCCCGAATTCCAAAATATCCTACATTTAAATTGATCGAATTACATAATTTCTGAGTTATTAAATTGAAGCAAATTCTAACATTCAAATAAGGACCCCACACAAATCCACCGACACCTTTTTTTACATACATACAATTCTTTCGCATATATTAAAAGTAAATTCCATTGAACGTAAAACAAAGTAAAATTGGAAGTAATTTTTTTTCTCTTTACTAATAATAAAAAATTTAAAAATTTTATTTATAAAATAATAAAATACAGTTTTTGCTTTGTAGACAATATTTCTTTTAGAATAAAATAATTATTTAGCTCTAAAAATTGGGAAGACGTGCATTCATTTTTCAAAACAGTTTTGAAGACTGAAGTATTTGGTAATGGGATAAAAAATTTATAAACAATAAATAATATACTAAGATTTTTTTTTTACATTTAAGCTTCAAAATTAATTTCAGGTAAATCTCCTATTTAAAATTGAAATTAATATACCCTACCTCTGTCCATCACATAAATTTTAAAATAGAAATTATGTACCCTGTTTGTTCGTTTTCCTATTGACAACATTGAAATTAAGCATTTTTCCCTGTACACAGTTTAATCAAACCTCATTTGTGATCTATTTCAGATAATTCCTATGAAAGTACATATAAATTGTGATATTTATAAGAATTAATTACATTCGATTTATTATTTATTTATTCATATACCGTGCCAATCTTATTCTCAATCACAGACTGAAGTATAATAAACATTAAACGAAGTTATAATTTTCAAGCATAAGAAGAAGATACAGTAGGTAGAAGTAGATTTTACAATGAAATAACAAAATTCCCGGTCCTAAATAAAATTCTCGCGTTTATCACGGTTTCTCCTAGTTAAAAAAAATTCCCGGGTTTTTCCCAATCTGATCGACACTGATATTATTTATTCCTATATTGATTTTTTTGTAATACTTTAATACCCATTTTCTATTAAAAATAATTATCGATTTATATATTAGCTACAAAATAATGATATTTCAGAATTGAAAAAGAAAAATATCATTACAAATAATAAAATTGCCATTTTACACTCTCATGAGTAAAATAATTTTTTATTTATGAATGAAAAATTATTTATAAATTTTCATATAATTATTTTTATATAATTATTTTATAATAATTTATAAATTATTTTAAACAATAACGATAATACAACAATAGACCCATTTCTGTAACAGGCTATATGTATAGTGTAAGACTTTCTCTCCTGTAAATAATTATTTATTTATTTATGAAGTATAGATATACAAGTCATTAAAGGTTTTATGAAGTGTTTATAAGAAATAACAAAGTTGTGATTTTCATAATTTCATATACATTCTATTTTATTTGATAAAATATTATAAATATTGAATATTTAATTCAATAAAAAATTAAGAAAGTATTATAATGCAAAAAAGTTAAAAATCTTTTTAAAAAAAAGTCTTGAAACTTTTGAAAATGGTTTAAAATATGTATATCGACTATTATACTTTCATAGTTTTCATGCTTCTTAAAGAAAATATCACTACAAGAAATGATGATTGTTCTACTAAATTAAAAATATATATAAATTATCATCATTCTAAATTCACAATATTTAAAATCAATTAAAAAATGAAATACAAAATTCGAAAATTGAAAACCACTTGAGGCTTGAGAATGATATACATTATCAATCTAACCTCAATTTTTCTTATATAATATATTCCTTATATTACACATTTGAAAACATGTATTAACTTCTACTATATTCCCTATAGATCCTAAAAGATTGTATAATAAAAAGAAAAGAAAAGAAAAAAGAAAAAAGAAAAGATTCTATAATAATACCTGAAAAACATAACCGTCATCTTTTAAAACTTTTTTAGCTTTTTTGAGGTTGTCAAACTTTGTTTGTAAACAAAAGTCGACTCTAACCTCCAAATCCTCCAATTCTCCAAATCTGAAAAGCTGAAAAATCTTGAAAATAGCCCAGTCACGGAGAATGAGAAATTACAAGTTAAGAATCGTGCACTCTCGGCAATCCTCGGCTTCAACGCCGAACCCATCTTCGTGGCCGACCCCAAGCAGTGAAATCATCCGAACCGACAAATTTCCGTTGCCGCGGAGCGTGGAATCAAGTGATGGAGTGGGGACACACCGACACGCGGCGTTTACGTGTGTTGCTCCCAAACGGCAGACGTGGTGGGGGCCGCCAGCTCCCACGATCTGTGAACACTGGGCTACGCATATACTGACTAGTTACGAAAATGCGTTCAGTTACGCTCGCATCCTTTTCCAAGTTTAAGTGGGGGGCTACGCATTTACTGATTGGTTACGGAAATGTGTTCAGTCACGCTCGTCCCCATTTCCAGGTTTAAGTTGGGGGGGGGGGGGGGGCGGCTACGCATATACAGAATAGTTACGAAAATGCGTTCAGTAATGCTCGCCTCCTTTTTCAGGTGGAAGTCCTCTTTTTCTCGAAAAATAATGGTTTTAGGCGAAAAGTGTATGGCACAAAAAAGAAGTATTTTCTACTAGCTAGAACTTTTGTTTCAAACATTTTCCAAAATTCTTCGTATTTACTGAGGTGAAGAAAAAAATCATAATTTGTATGGGGTTTTTATGGTTTTTACCATGAAGACGACCTTATCGCCAATTTTCACTATAATTTTCGTAATGAGCGCATCAAAATACGTAAGTATACGTAGTTTTAACGAAATCGGAGGGTTCATCTATTCGGAAGCTTATCCCGCAGTTCTGTTGTCCTACAGCTTCACCTCCTAACAATTCTTCAAAAGAGTCTTTCAAAGCGTCTACTATCCAGTCTATATCATATAGCATTTCACCTTTGCTGTTCCCCATACTGACAAATTCTGTACTCTTACTTCCCTTCATCTTTTTAAATATTAGTTTCTTGCTTCCTTCAAAACCGTTTTGTATTTTTTCGCTTTTTTTGTCCTGATTTCATCTTTACTTTTCTTGACTAGTCGTCTAACTTTCCTATTTTTGTGCCTGTAATCATTTTTGAGCCTATTTCTCTCCTCATGGCTAAGAAGTGATGTTCAACGTTTTCTTGTACGTTTCTTTGTGCCTCAATTTCATCATTCCACCATGCATCACCAGACTTTCTCCCTACAATCGCCGTACTAGACACTTCAGTCGCAGCTTTAACAATGATATCCTATAGCATAGTCCATGCGCCCCTTATATCTTTATTGCTTTTTGTTTTCTTTATTTGGTTCTCTTTCTTCTTCATCCCAGCACGAAGTTAATTTGGAAACTAGAAGATAATGGTCAGTATTGCATTCAGAGCTCCTCATGACTCGTCTATCTTTCACTAGTTCTCTTAGTCTTTCATCCGCAATAACGAAGTCAATTATACTGTGGCTATTTCCTTTACGTCAGGTGTATATGTGGATCACCTTATATCTAAACCAAGTATTCTCAATAAATAGGACCTTTTCTAAGCATAAGCAAAAAAAATTTTCCCTGTTACAACTTTTTCTTGTTGGATCCCCAGACTTACCTAGCACTCTTTCTGAATCTGTACCCTGACGTTGGACGCCGACCCATGCGTCCATATCTCCTAGCAGAATGATTCTTTCACCATCATTTCAAGTACTTATTGTATCATTTAAAGTGTACCAGAAGGCATCTGTGACATGTCTCTGATCACTATCAACTGGGGCGTAGCACGCTATGATAAATAATCTTCTGATTCCTACCTTCATTCTAACCCACAGCAATCTGGGCGATACATATCCTTGATCTTTGAGATGCGGTTTTGCTCTTTCATTCATAATTAAACTGACCCCTTGACTAGCATGTGATTCACAATCTACTCCTGGCCATATTTCAAAACCGCAATTCAACACCCCATTTTGTATGTTTCTACTTTCGCAACCCTTTTTCTTC
>CAKNXH010059862.1:0-10187 GCA_932178445.1 Andricus quercusramuli | reverse complement strand
CCCCCCCCCCCCCCCCCCCCCCCGACAAGGAATGGAAACCGAGAGAGCCGCAATTGGTTGATGTTTTATGCTGAGAAGGTCACCAGCCTTCAGCAGCGTTGTATTAGACAGGAGTTCATATGTTCAAATCTGCCAATTCCCGGCCTACCTCTAGGCAAGGAACCAAAAACTGACGCATGACGCGCTCGGGGCTCGTCGGCTCAATCCGCCTCAGCTCGGCGTCCCCTCTCTCGCGCGCTGCGCTCTCCACTGTACTTGCGCTCCACCGACTTGGCAGTCCCCTCTGTTCCCCTCTCACCGCGCGCTAGTCACTGTACTTTTTTAATTATGATACGATATAATGTATTACGATACTGTATGATACATTTTCATATATTATCATACTATATTACAGTGGATCTTACAATATGATACAATATCATACGATATAATAAACTATTATATCCAATGTGATACATTATCATATATAATGGAAAAATGTTCAGTATCATACAATTAGATGCAATACGTTACAACATGATACAATACGGCACAATATGGCACAGTATGATACAATATGATACATTATCACAGTATGTGATACAATATGATACAATATCATAAAGTATGATGCAATAGGATGTCACTTGATACTTTATGATGCAATATAATACACTATCACATTATATTATACCATGTAATTTAATACAATATTATACAATATACAATATGGTATATTACCATACAATGTGACACAATATCATATAATATGATGGAATATGATACATTATCATCCAATATGATGTAATACAATACAATATGGCACAATATGATACAGTGTGATACAATACGATACCCTATCACACCACATGATACATTATGATGCGATAGCACACTATATGATACAATATAATACAGTATCATACAATATAATGAAATATGATACAACTTGATATAATACGATACAGTATGATACAGTATCATAAATTATGATGCAATATTATACAACATGATACTGTATGGTGCAATATAATACACTATCACACTATACAATACCATATAATGTAATTTTATACAATATTATACAATATACAATATGGTATATTACCATACAATGTGACACAATATCATATAATATAATGGAATATGATACATTATTATCCAATATGATGTAATACGATACAATATGGCACAATATGATACAATCTGATGCAATACGATACATTATAATACAATATGACATACAATCGCACTATATGGTACAGTATCATGCAATATGATACACTATCACATAATATGATACAATATCATGCAATATGATACACTGTCACATAATATGATACAGTATCATAAATATAATACAGTATAATACAATGTGACACAATCTGATGGAATACGATACAAAATGATGCAGTATCATACAATATGATGCGATATGGTGCAGTACTATACAATATCATACAGCATGATACAATATGAAATACTATCACACTATATGATGCAATATGGTACAGTTCGATACAGTATGATGCAATATGATACATCATGATACAATATGATATACTATCACACAATATGATACAGTATTATACAATATATTAGAGTATCATACAATGTGATGCAGTACGATACAATATGAAACAATATGACTCATTATGATATTGTATGATACACTATTACACTATAGGGTGAAGTATCATACAATATGATGCAATATGATACAATACGTTACATCATGATACAATATGATACACCATTACATTATACGATACAATATAATGTATTATGATAAAATATGATACATTATGATACAATATGATACAAAATAATATGATATGATACAATATTATTCAATATGATACGCTATGCTGTAATATGATGTAATATGACATAATATGATAGAGTGAGATAACATATTATACAATATATCATACACTATGATCCGATAAACAGTATGTCTCTCTCTTGTTTTTTGCAGTCTATTACTATGTGATCTAAAAACTAATGATGATTCCTCACGAAAAATCTTAAAGATAATCCATCAAAGTTTCACTTCTGCCATGTGGCCTGACTGCCACACATTGTTTTTGATGTGAAATATCTAATGGCGCGGTACGGGGGTTAGATCACATCTTGGTGTCGCGAAGCGTGAGATGGAACGACGCGCTAGGGGCTCGTCGGCTCAATCCGCCTCAGCTCGGCGTCCCCTTCTCCGCGCGCTGCGCAATCCTCTATTCGCATATCCACTCTCTCCGCGCGCTGAATCAAAATAATCATCCTGTATCTTACTCTCGCATGTGTGCGTGGGCGTATGTATGTGTATGTATGCCCAAACATACTTTTGTCGCATATTTTAGTTATCATAAAAAAAAAAAAAAAAATTGATTAGCAGTTCGAACTCGAAAGTTCATTGCCTCACTACCCGATTCGGGTAGTGTTTCTAGGTGGATAAATACTACCAGTGTGGGTCCACCACACCCACGACGTGTCAACAACACGCAGTATTCCCCGAAAGGTCACCCATCCAAGTACTAACCGCGCCCAACACTGCTTAACTTCAGTGATCTAACGGGAACTGGTGTTTTCAGCGTGGTATCGCCGTTTTTAGTTATCATAGACCGATAATTTCGTTAATACCATTAGACTATTAGAGACATCTGCTAATATCACAGAAATAACTGATGATGCATCTGATAATGTTCAATACAACTGTTGTAGTGTTTATATTTGTAAGAAATTTCACTTCTAAGTATTTTTGTGAAAAATAAACAATCGTATACAAATCTAGATATTTGTTCACTTCCATTTGCACTTCATTCAATACACCATCCTTTCTTCATGTTTCACATCTACCAGGTGTCCCGCGACGGCTTGCTATTTTTTTAAATATATATAATTAAAAGAAAGAGTTAAACAACCGCCGCAGGGTCCTATTGAGAGCAGCTGCTATCTAAAAAATGTCAATAGTCTTGAGGACACGAAGCGACCCAAGGATGATAGCTTTCTGCATCCACCTCGCAAGTGCCTTGGCATATTTTTGGCACGCGGGTATGGCTTTAAGGTTACGAACCAGTGATAGTTCCGCAACTCTGAAAGCACATATCACAAGGACAATTACTTATACCGAATATTTTTGGTACAGTCGTTGCAGCTCTCTTTTTAGGTCTTGATACCTCTCCTCTTTTTCCTTCTCCTTTGCAGTGATGTTGTATTCGGACGGAGCCGAGAGTTTGATCACGAATATAGTTCGTTTCTCGAAGTCTTGGGGAACAATGTCAGGCCTCTATCTCCCTTGAGCGTTCGGCAGGGCAGGGTCGCGACCAACACCGTAAGAGCGACAAAGATGGCAATGAACCACTCTTAAGGCAGCATTATGTCCATAGATATACGTCGTTCCTGCGTGGGTCGGACACCCCAATAGTATGTGTTCTAGATACTCGGCGTGTGCATGAGACGCTCTGCACCTACCACTGGGAACTTTTCGACATAAAATGCCATCACGGTATGCTAAGGTGGAAATGACTCCATCCTGGCATATGAAAATAAAACCCTCTGTACCTGAATTAAGCTTCCGAGCGACTCCTACACTGATGTTACGTCCTGAATGCGGCTTTGAGGCACGCCCAGGTATGTATAGGTCTCTCCAGTATTAAGACGTCTAATAACACTTATATCCACAAGCTCAGGGTCCTTGGGAACGCCAGTATTCCTTCCTTTCTTCAGATTAATTTTGGCACACTTGTCCAAACCAAAGTTTATCCCAATCTCTTCTATTTAAAACTTGACGTTATTTATAGCAGTTTTAAGTTTGCTTTTAACAGAGGCATAGATCTTCAGATCATCCATATAAAATACATGAGTGACCTTACGCTCGCGCTGATGAGTGTCGCCACAGAGGTATCCAGGAGAATTTCGTAGTGCGAGAGATGGAGGCAGAAGTGTGATGCAAAAAAGCAAAGGGCTCATGGGATCACCTTGAAAGATGCCCCTCTGGAAGGTGACGTTGTTCGTTGTCACACGATAATTTCTAGATGAGATAGAAAATCTAGTTTTCTAAAGAGGCACCAATCTCTCTATGCATCTCACTATATGTGGCAGGACGCGCTGATGGGCTGCAGCGTCTTTACAGACACACCTGTCAATTAGCAGTTTCTCTCGAAAGACTGCTACACCTTTTTTCGAGCCACGTTGTTTGTCGAACAATCCGGTTGTTTAAGACAGCTGTAAAGGTCTTATACAATGTGTTCAAACAAGTTATTGGCCTGTAATTCTCTGGTTTGGACAAGTTGCCTTTTTTCGGCAGGAGTATAGTGCGTCCTAATACCAGCCACTGCGGAATGGGCGTCTCCGACTTTAAATATGAGGTGAATATGCGAGCCAAATGTTGGTGTGTAAAAGTAAACTTCTTCCACCAGACGTTCTTGATACAATCTGGTCCTGCAGCGGAAAAGTTCTTCGTGCCCTTAAGTGCTTTTTTCAACTCTTCGGCAGTGATTGATGGACATTCCTCCTCAGATTTTATGAGGTTGTCGCAAAAATCCTTGAAGAGGATGATATTGTCAGTATCTTCTTTCAACTCTAGTGTTTTCGGGATCTTGTACACCTCTCTCCAAAAAGTCTTCACCTTCTTGGGCTTGGGTGCATCTTTTACAGAAACTGGGAGATCGCTGAAGAGGCGCGATGGGTCAGCGAGAAACTGTTGATTCTCCCTGATCCATCTCTCCCTCTTCTGTATTCTCCTCCTTGCGTTAGATAACAGCCGTATTTTATCAACAATATGCGGCTTGATTGCCAGCAGCTTTGACTTGTTTAGTGTGTGATTCAAGATCCTTAGTTCTTGGGCAAACTTTCGAACCCTTTGCGTGAACGGTCTACCAGATGTTATGTAGTCAATCACACATTAAAACGGGACGCATTCTGCCTTGCCCATCCAATTTTCTTGTTCAGTTAATGCAAGCGTCTTTTGGTCTTTTGATCTATCGTCGGGTTCAGCCTTCGACTTGAATCAGCCAAAGCTCACGCAGCACCATGAACTGAGAAATTGATGGTCCAGATGTCGGACTCTTTCGAGTTATCTCCACGAAGGGAGGCATTCATTTCAGCCAGATCTTGGGGCTTAGGAGGAACTTGCATGGTAAAGTTCCTCCTTGTACTGAAATTGCGATCATTTCTCTGAAGGTGCCTGCTTTTTGCGGTTGGTCTTAATGTCGCTTCCTCATCTTCGTCTGCAGCTTGATCAAGTAGCGGTTGGGGAAGCGTTCCGCGTACATATCCATTTTTCCACTGAACGCGTCCTCGGGCTGCGGATAGAGGGTCCCTGTACGAAGGGTTTCTGCTGAATATGGTTACAATAATTAATAAGCAGTCGCGGACAATTGTCCAGGGATGGTCCCGAAGGAATAACCCCCAAGTGAAGGCGTGAGAACCGTGCCGAAAGCTGAATGGCACCTGGGTGAGGTGTGTTTAATGGTGATTCTGGGAAACCGGCGAACTCTCAGAGTATACAGCTTTATCCTTGCATGTGGGGCTCTACAAGGATGGACGAACCCTTTTCCTCAGCTGCTCGTGGGGAAAACAATGACAACAACAAACATAGTTGTAGTAAGTGCGGTTCAAAACAATCGAACGCGCAGGGCTCCCGACAATGGGTCGGACAACAATGCCGACTACCCTACAGTTGGGGGAGCCAATCAAGACGGAGTCAATGCGATTGACAGGCGGAATCTTCTTAGTTTTAAGTGGACGGATCAACTCAATGACGGCCTGCTGGAGTGCTACGATGCCAGTATGGTCCCTGAACGAGATGGTTACATGGCACGACTGCATGCTCTGTGGTGCGAGAAACACCCAGAGGTCTCAGACTTTTCGCTACAACGTCTGCGAAACCATGCCGAGAACCTCCGGAAAAGAGGTTATATAAGCGGAGTGCCTACTCAACCGCATCCAGAACAAGCCGGCAACAGAGAAAGAGAGGCGACACTGAGACCAACCGCGAACAGGCATCCAATAGAGGAAGAGCGATTCGTCAGGACCCGGAGAAAGATCAACATTCAGGTTTCTCCCAAGCCCAAAAATCGGACTGAATTGGATGATGAACTCAGCACAAAGATAGGCTGGGCTAGACGGTACGCGTCCCGAATTCAGTGTGTGATTGACTACATAACATCTGGCAGGAATTTCACTGCCAAGGTTCGACGGTTCACGTGCGAACTTCAGATCCGTCATCACATAATCAACAAATCAAAGCTAATGACCATCAGACAGCATATTGTTGACAGAATACGAATACTATCTAACGCTAGGAGAAGTCTAGAGCGGACAGAGAGGTGGGTCAGAGAAAATCAACAATTTTCATCTGATCCATCTAAACTCTTCCAAGATCCTCCAATTACTGTCGACCATCCGCCCAAACAGCATCCACTTCAAGAAGACTCAAAGAACATAAATAGCTTCAAGGAGCTGTGCAATTCCCTCATAACACCTGAGGAAGAATGCTCACCTATCACTACCGAGGAGGTGAAAAATATATTAAGAGGAATGAAGAACTTTCCCGCTCCGGGACCAGAAGGTATCAAAACCTTCTGATGGAAGAAGTTTCCTTGAAACCACCAGCATCTGGCCCGAATTTTCACGTCATATCTAAAGTCGGGAAAGCCTATTCCGGAGTGGTTGGTGGAAGGGCGCACAGTGCTCCTGCCGAAGACGGGCAACTTAGCTGACCCTAAGAATTACAGGCCAATAACTTGTCTGAACAGACTGTATAAGATCTTCACAGCCATCCTAAATGATAGGATTCTTTGGACAATTGAACCTGTGTGGCGAGAGATGTATGAACATTGAACAACGTGGCTCGAAGAAAGGCGTAGCAGGATGTCGGAAGAACCTGCTCATCGATAGATGTGTCTGTAAAGACGCAGCATTCCATCAACGATCTCTATCGATGGCCTGGATAGATTACCGAGAAGCTTTTGATTGAACCTCCCATAGACTTATCTTCTGTCTGTTAGAAAGCTTAAAGGTTCATCCACACATCGTGAGATGCATAGAGAGATTAATGCCGCTTTGGAAAACCAGATTTATCATCTTATCTGGAAAACATCGTGTGAACACCAATAGTATCATCTTTCAGAGAGCTGTGTTTCAGGGCGACACCATGAGCCCTCTCCTCTTTTGCCTCACATTATTTCCACTATCTCTCGCACATCACCATTCCGAAGGGTACCTCTGCGGCAAACCTGGAAATCGAAAGCATAAGGTAACTCATGTATTTTACATGGATGATCCTAAGATCTATGCTAGAAATCAAGAGAAACTACATCTAGCTCCAAAAATTGTCAAAGAGTACACTCAAGAGATTGGAATGGAGTTAGGGTTAGAGAAATGCGCCAAGGTTAATTTGAAGAAAGGAAAACTTAACGCCATCCCCGAAGATCCTGAACTCGTTGACGGAAGCGCTATACGACACCTTTGCGCTGGAGAGACCTATACATACCTGGGCGTGCCACAAATCCGCATTCAGGACCCAGCATCTATAAAGGATACTCTCCGATGCAGATACAAACGTCTCCTCCGAAAGATATGGTCTTCCGAACTGTCGGCGAAGAACAAAGTATCTGCAACGAACATGCTTGCCGTTCCAGTAGTACTCTATTCATTTGAAGTAGTTCCGTGGACAAAGGACGAGCTCAGATCCCTCGATATCGGGTCCCGAAAGGTTACGCACATGAACAAAAGTATGGACCTTAAGTCTTCTGTACCACGACATTACATCTCACGCCATCAAAGTGGTCGTGGACTACTGAATCTTGAATGTCTTCACAACAGGATTATTCTGGGTACAGCACGTATTGTCGCAAATGGACAAGATCCTATTCTTGAAATGGTCATAAAACACGAAGAAGTAGGCAAAGGGGCGTTTCTTTACAAAGCAGCAGAAGAGGCTGCTGAAACACTCGGCCTTGACTTCGATATCAGGGGTGAGCAAAATGCATCAAATCTTATCCATCTTGAATGCTCACTCCTGGAGGCTCGGATTAAGAAAGCACAGGAGAAAAACTTTCGCGAAGAGCTCCTCGACAAGAAGATGCACGGCATCTTCCACAGAAATATGGAAGATCAGTCGATGTCGTATGAGCTGACGTTTGTTTTCCTTAGATCACCCGGATTGAAGTCGGGCACAGAGGGCTTTATTTTGGCATGTCAAGATGGTGTCATTTCCACTCTAGCATACCGTCGCCATATTTTGAGCCAAGATATTCTCGATGATAGCTGCAGAGCGTGTCATGAACACCCCGAGCATCTAGGACACATACTATCTAGTTGTCCAGCTCATGCAGGAACAACCTACATCCAGAGGCACTATGCGGCACTGAGAGTGCTTTATTACCATTTCTGTCACTCTTACGATATTAGCCCAAATACCTCTCCGCTAAACGCTCCTAGAGAAATAGAGTCAATTGTCGAAAATGAGAAGTGCCGCATATATTGGAACTTCATATTCTCGACAATTGTTTCTGTTGCGCACTCGAGGCCTGACATGGTTCTTCTTGACTTCGAGAAACGAACCATGTTCGTTATTGAATTTTCGGCACCAGCGGACAAAAACGTCACAGCGAAGGAGAAAGAAAAGAAAGAAAGGTATAAAGACCTTATAAGGGAGTTGCGGCGGTTATACCCGGAATATTCTGTTAAGCTAATCGTCCTGATAATCGGCTCTCTTGGAGGTGCCAAGGTTTCACTTTTTAATAGCCTGAAAAGCATCACTGCGTGTCAACAAAATGCTAAGACGCTTGCAGGGAGAATGCAGAAGGCGGTCGTCCTTGGGTCGCTCCGTGTCCTCAGGGTGCACGAGACTTCCGCCGGATCATCGTATTGAATTCGCGCAGATTGAAGCCACCCATCTCACGGTCGTGAGACGTGGTTACGGCTGAAATTTTACCGCGATTTCGCTGGGAACGGGTGGAATTTTTCAGATTAGCACCCGCTCCCAGCGAAATCCTGCGATTGTCCATATGACAAAATTTTAACTATATATACACACATTTATTTATTACAGCTATTTAAAGCATAATTCTTGAAATACAACACGAGGTGAAAAATAAATTAAATAAGCAAATAAATTTGATTTCCAAACGACAAGAGTGTCCTGATTTTGAAACTGTGCACAGAAAAGCAATTTATAATATAGATAATAACAGATTTGTATAGGTAAAAGAATTGGCTGCTCTGCTGCAACTGTAGATTCCAAAAAAAAAATTGAATTTTATATTTTCCTCGGAAATATTACAAGATATCGTGACTGAGTAAAGGAACTTTTTGTAGAACTTTTCTAAACGTGCCAATTATTTTGTTCATATTTTTCCGTATCTGTTTTTGTTTTCAAGAAAAATACAAAAATTCGATTTTATTAACAAAAAAAATTCTCCTGGCCACAAAAGTTATTTAGCCTGCATAAAACTCACAAGGTACTTACGATAGTACACATTTTTTTAAAATTGCAAAAATATAAGTGTGGGCTTTCTGAAAAAATCTGCTTTCAATATTTTCAGAAAAACGGCCACCATTTTGTTTATTTTGAACAGTTTCTAAGTTTTTTCGCGGATTTCAAAAGAAGGCAAAAAATTTTAATAAGCTTAAATTAGTGAAAATTCTTTTTTCACAAATCGTAAAAATTCCTGATTTGAAGTGGATCCGGTCTTTATATTTTCAAAGTTAAGAAATAAAAATCCAGAGACGTGAAAGCTCGATTTGCGCGCGTGCATTTACTGCATTTACTAATAAAACACATATCTGTATTTTTCTCTATTACACATTCAAATTTCCTTATCCTACTTATTATACTGTTATCGACCTATACTTATCGACTTCCGCAATTAATCATATATGTGGAAAAAGTGTGGGTTTTGAAAAGAGAGTATATTTTTTTCTAAACCGGGAGAAATCACGAATATTCACCTGGAGAAAGCCAGGAGACGACAATTTGAAAAATACAGGCCACCCTGAAATAACAATTAATTAATGAATGATTAGAAACTAGCTTAAATTAAAATAATTACTCTCATAATTTAAAAAGTGTTTAGTTGGCACAAATTTTTATTGATTTTATTAATTCATTCTTTCATTTAGAGCATTGAAGATTACGTGGATTTATATGTTTTGAATTTAATATGAATCTTTGACCTGTAACATTTATAAAAGTTCAAAATTTT
>CAKNXH010059861.1:21870-37673 GCA_932178445.1 Andricus quercusramuli | reverse complement strand
AAACTATGACGTAAATTTGAACTTGATACGTGCGGGGGCAGATTTTAGATGCTTAACCGGCTAGGCCCTTTAGTCATTCTGTTTAATTTTTAAACCGAAGTCATTTGTAGTTTCAACAACGGGCCAAATCTAACATTTTTAATTTTTGTATATTAGATGATATTTTCATGTGTTCACGGTCAGCTTGTTAATTCCCAGAATCAACACAAACCTAAGTACTGTAATTTTTGAGTGGATCAATGTTCTGTTTACATTTTACCAGTGCACCATGGCTCACTAGGCTTATGTTTATGTTGTTTTTTTTTCCTAACCACCTTTCAAGAAGAAGCATTAAGTTCAGTTTTGACTGCCTCATCGCGAGTAGGTTATAAGAGAGCTGAAGAACTCGAATTTTAAACATTTCTTTTTTGCATTAAATTCAATAAACTTCATGTGTGATTTGTTAGTGGTTTTTGTTTATAAAAATGGATTTGTTAAGCGAATGTCCAATCATTGGAAAATACAGTGAGTTAAGTAACCGGAGATTACCTACACACTTGGATGTAGTGAGATTTAAAATAATACTTACTCACACGAATTCAATATTAAAAAACTGGATTAGAGCTATGCAATCTATGTTAGGTTGCCATACTTTGCACGCGAAATTGATCGAGTGCAAGCGGTCTTATTCGGAGGTTGAGCCGAGAATTTTTCGTGGCGATTTCGGACCGCGGGTAGGGGTAATTCATTTCTCGGAATTGTATTCCCCTACAAGCCCGAGGATGGTCTCATTCGGAGGTTGCACTGTATATATTTTAAGTAATATATAATACTCGTATGGTGATCACGTGGTTGATATAAGTGATGTCCGTTAAGCTGGCAGGACCACATTGCAAAAATTGACTGAAAACCTGTAGAGAATTTAGGGCTCATTTAGAGGTCCGTTAAGCTGGCAGGACCACATTGCAAAAATGGACTAAAAACCTATAGGGAATTTAGGGCTAATTTAAAGTGGCATTAAATTAGCCCTAAATGAGCCCTAAATGAGCCCTAAACTCCCTATAGGTTTGCAGTCCATTTTTGCAATGTGGTCCTGCCAGCTTAACGGACCTGATATAAGGCTCAGGAAGTAGCAAAAAAATTACATTCTGAAGATTTTCTTAATCCTCTACGTTACTCTGGCCGGAATAAAAATTATATAAATCACTTCGTCACTGTGCACGGACAAAATAAGTCTTGGAACATTTCCTAGATTAGTGCTGGACTTTTGGACGGGCCATCATTTTTCTAAAGTCTCGTATACTTTCTATGAAGTGATCATAAATTTTCATGGAAAAATAAAGAAAAGTCATGGATGTTTTCAAGCACAGTCAAGGAACAACAGTCCTGGAATTCTTATCAGACAGTTTACAAAGAAAATGTATACAGTCATGAAGTGGCTATAAAAAAAACTCATATTTTCAAAGACTTGAATTGGATAAGTGCGTGATTCAGAAACAAAGAACTCAAATACGAGTTAGGGAAACACTCCATGACTATTAGCGAGAATTTGCAGAGGCGCGCTCAGTCGTGGCACTCAGTGATAAATTCACATTGGTATGAGTCTCGGTATGAGTGTAGTAGACAATGGAGGAAGATTTAGTGCTCCCAAATCAAGGATCTTTTTTTCACTGCGCATGCTTCAAGTCGGCAATCAGATTGGTTACCATTGACTTGCTTATTTAAAATAAATAAATGTGCAAATAAATTGTCTACAACAAAAAGTAATTGAAGAATGCATAAAGATATTAAGAATGATTTAAAATTATTATTTATGATAAAAAAGCTATGCCTTTCTTCAAACTTCAAATCGATCGTTTACTTTCACAACTGGTCGCATAAAGGATTTAAATCTCCAAGATTTAGATGAGGTGAAAAGTTGTATTCACTTGCTACCTTATTCTGCTAGATATCAAATTCCTTTACCAAAGTTGTACGATTGTTTCTTAAGCGAAAATTTACAGGCTTCCAAATTTTTAGTGGTATTAAGTATTCCTACGGCTTTCTCAATCTTCTCGAGATATTACTTATAATACACTTATTGGCATATATTACACCTGTTGGCTCTCGCACTTCGCGCTCGATTAAGTATTCATCTCGCGCTTCGCGCTCGATGATATGTTCACCTCACGCTACGCGCTCGGACACATTTGCCTGACGCTTTAAGCTTGGTTCCTCTAGGTTTTCGCACTTCGTATGATCGCTATTGCGTGCTTCGCGAGCTAATACTCTCTTAGCAAACTTCATCGTCATGACTTGCTTTTGGTTTAATTACGTCAGTTTTACATAAAAAAAACTAATTTACTTGAGGTTCTCTCAACCTTAAGGAACACATTCTCATCAAGACACTCGCTTTGCGCTCGATATTTGGTAGTCGCGCTTCGTAACGACTATATGTTATGTTCTATGTTCTTCAGATAAAAATGATTAAATTTGTATTTGATATCAAATGAAGAAGGGAATTCCATTACTTTAGCGTATATTTCCGAATCTTTCTAATAAATCATACAATTTGAAAGATTTTTTCCAACTACCTGCAAAGGGGAGAAAAAAAGTATCTAAGACGTTTTTGGAACATGTATATGATAAATTTTAAAATGTTTATTGAAAAATGGACATTTGACAACAACCGGGGGGTGGGGGGTCAAATCTTACACAAATATAATACCTTCTCTGGATGAGAATGTAAAAAAACAAAATTTCAAGTACCGTGAGCATTAATGATAGTTATTTCATTGTTTTAATGGTTATAAATAGTATTGAGAACATAAAAACATTGAAGTAGTCTGAAAAAACACACACGAGATGAAAAAGAAATGAAATAAGCAAAGTTTTGCTGAGAATGTGCCCACTTATCGGGCTGATTTTTTCACTGTTAATGTTCTTTTTTACGCCTAAAACAAAAACTACACATCCCATCGAAAAGTGACCAATAACAAATTTGTAGATCTTTTTTTTACGCACAAATTTTTTTGAATCATCATTTGTCGTATCTTGCATAGTTTGATAGTAAAATTGAATTTTTGGATTTTTCCTTATTTTTTGTGCAATGAAAATTTGAATTTTCGATTTTTCAAGAAAATTCAAAAAGTCGTTATGACGATCTTGTAGGGCGTGCAAAAAGAAACGTTTTTCTTGCCTTGACTTTTTTTTCGTATCGTGCGTTGTTTGGCTGAAAATGTTAATTTTCGTTTCTTCTTTGGATTTTGAAAATGCTGTAACTCTGAAAATTTTCATTTTATCGAAAAATGTTATAAGAGTAGATTGTTGGAATTTCCGAGTACTATGAACAGCCGCACATATAATTTTCAAATTTTGAAAAAAAAGTGGTCTCAAAAATTTTCAAAATGCTCTAACTTTCCGAATTTTTATCCAAAATGGCTGGCTAACGAACTTGACCTTCATTTTAGGACACTTGAAGAGTATACCAAAGCCCAATCCAATCTGTCAATTCTTTCGAAAGTTATCGTGCTGCAGACTAAAAATCTACATGCACACATACAGATAGACACATTCGTAAAAACCTGTTTTTGGGTTCAGGGGGTCTCAAAACGTGGACCTTTGACAAAACCCCGGGGGGGGGGGGGGGGCCGGGCCCAAATTGTACACAAATCTAATACCTTCTCTGGATGAGAATGTAAAAACTGGATGTAAGCAGATTTCATTTTCAAGTTCGTATTTCTGTATATAAAATATTTATAAAAATATCAAAATAAAATATAAAAATGTGTCTCATAATAGAATAAAGTGTGTTTGTTTTTCATTATAAAATCATTTGCATAAAAGCCATCTTCACATTTATAATTTTAATAAATAATAAAAATTTGTTTAGAAGTTAATCGAGTCACCACTTATACTTCTTAAAACACTAAGAGGTCGCGGAGATATAACGAATCGAATATCTGGGTTATTTTTTTTCAAGAAGATACACAACAATTGTTTGAAAAATTTCCTCATTTATTCAAACATATTGATTATTATGATATAGAATCAACAATACTATTCGTTGATTGTTGTTAGAATTGCTGTTTCTCATAAAAAATTTCATTAAAAATAACCATTTTTTGAATAACAATCTATAAAAAGTATTTTCGTAACTATTTCAATAATTCTTTCATCTTTTAAGAGTGTCAATGCAAGTAAGTTCTTGCCAAAGTTGAAAATTTTGTTTATCAATAATTTATTGATATAATTTGGTAAATACATTAGTTTTATTAAAATAAATTGTTTATAACGCTGCAACTTATAAACAGTGCGTCTCACAAAAAGAGCACAAAGTTTGATTTTTTGTTGACTTGTTATTAATTTCTGCAATCTAGAATCAAATTCTTTAATCTAAAAAAGAAAAATAACTCAATTCAATTTTTAAACAAAAATTTTATCATGTGCCGTAGTACTATGTAATTATTTATTTATACTTCTTATGAAATTGTCAGAAAAAAATTCTATTACATGGATTATATATTTTTTCCATAGAATCGAACGGTGCGATTAGTTTTTATGTTATATCTCACAAATTTGAAAAATTATTTCAACTTTTTTAGTTTAAATGAAAAAAAAAACATTTTTTTATGTAAAATCATCCCTTGGTCAACAAATAATTTTCCAATTATTCAAACAAAAATTTTTCAAACAATTTTTTACAATTTTTTTACAAGAATTTTTTGCCAAGATTTTTTACAGTGTTTTCAGCCCGAATCATTAGCCGAGGTGCATGAGCGGTTACGAATGAGTTGCGTTAGTCTCGTGTCTAGAGTAGAGGTAGTTCTAATCCCCGCAGCGTGCGTCCGATTTTTTAGAGCATAACAAGCGTGCGATTAATATAAGTAGTAAGTGTGTATTACATTATGTTTAAATAAATATATGAGTTAAAAATAATAATAATATAAATTTAAAAAAGAATTTTTTATTTTTTATTTGCATAAATGGCTAGCTTGACAGTCTATGAATCCTTCCTTGACTGTCTTCGAGAATTTAATATTGGAGTGTTGAACGACTTAAAACTTTGTCTGTGATATTTTTTTGGTGGAGTCTAGGAGTGCTTCACTGACTATGCGGGATGCAATCTAAGAAGTCTTATATATCTTCAAGCACTATTTGCATGATCTTCAATACGATATTTCCAAATTTTCAAATGGTTTTGGACCTATCCTAAAGTCACAGACTCGGTCAATGAAAATCTCCAGCACTTTTTTTTCGTGTACTGGTATAAATCTGGGTACACTTGAAAACATTTTTACCATATTTAGACACCGAAAATTAATTTTATTGTGAAATAAAGGTCAATATATCACTTTCAGATCACAGTAATACAGGATGATGAATTTTATATATAGCTGAGTTTCATTTTTGCATTAAATTAAGTAAGTTCCTTAATTTCAACCAAAAGTGGAACCTAATATATAAACGCATATCAGACATTCCATGTTTAAATAGTCGAGAAAATTGCCGCAAATCTAAGAAAATAGCGAAAAAGTCGGTTTTTCTCGACGTTTCGAAATTTCAAGGTCACTTAGGTGGAGTAAAAAATACTCGCATTATCTTTTACTATGTTGGTACAAATCGACTTGCTTCGAACAATTTTTTTGTATAATTTATGTACCGAAAATTAATTTTATTGTCAAATAAAGAGAAATTAACCACTTTTAGATATTTCCTTGTAATTCAAAGTCAATAAAAATGATTTAAATGTCAACATTCCTCATATATCATTGTTGCAATATATTGCAAATACATTCTCATTGACGTATATGACACATTATACGGTCAAATAGTCCAGAAATTTACCGTAACTTTAAGAAAAAAGCGAAAAAGTCTACTTTTTTCGATTTTTTTAAAGTCAAGAAGGGTGGGAGGGGGGGGGGGGTAAATATTTGTATGGAATTATTACTGTGCAGGTAAAAATCGATTTCCTTTGAATTGTCTTTATTGATCATTTAAATGTCAAAAACAAATTTTCGTTTTCAAATTTGAAGTGCTTCGTTTTTTGTGATGTTTAGCTGTATCTACGATGAGGAGACAGGAGGATTTTTTTGTATGAAACTTCAGGGGAGTTTTTTTGACGCCCTATTGGTTACCACATTGGGTTGCTTATGTAAAATGATTGCAAGTAAATTGTTTTACAACAAATAATAATTGTAAAACGCATAAAGATATCAAGAATGATTTAAAATGATTATGTGTGATAAAAAGGGATGCCTTCCTTTGAATTTAAAATCGATCATTTGTTTTTACAACTGGTCGCATAAAGGATATTAATCTCCAAGATTTAGATGACGTGAAAAATTGTATCCACTTGCTACCTTATTCTCCTTGAGATCAAATAACTTCAACGAAGTTGCACCATTGTTTCTTAAACGAACACTGATAGAAATGGTGACGCTGATTTAACCATACGATCGTAGGCTAAAAAATTACGAGTATATTTATAATATGATACGTGTGATTCAATCGCAAAGAGTATGAAATGCACTTGCTGAAATATTGGTAAATACAACTTATTTATATTTGTGGTACAAAACTCTAATATATGTATTGCTATTATATGAAATGTGTAATTCTATAAACATTTACGTGAGTCAACTATCTTCAAAATGTTTACGTTTAGGAATATCCTTTGTATGAATGATTTGCCCGACTCGGTTTGTTTTGTTTACAACAGGCGCATCTCGCTCGCGCCTGCGCGTCTGCCTTCATAAGCAACAAGAATCGGATGGCCAAAACAGACATCCTGTATGGCTGTATCTATACCAGCAATAAAATAGGGATCATCTAATCATAAATATTGCTGTACCACCTGTTAATTTCTATCAGTGAACATTCACAGAAAAAACTGTGGTTTCTATTAGAAAAAATTTTTTGTTCCAAAGGAGCTGCAACAAAAAGGAACCTCTCTTGCTGAAAAGGAACACAAAATGATAAATGGTTTCTAAATGAACCCAAAATATTGTTCAATATGTATAAGTATGGATTCAAATGGTTCTAATAGAACCCTTTTGTTACTTCTGCCTTGACTCACTTCAAAGATTTTACAAGTTGATGATGCACATTTTGCTTTATAATTCGAATTAATTAATATTGCACTGGAAAGAATTTAATGAAGAATCTAAAATCATAGACATTAGTCATTCTTAAAAGGAAGATATCGCACATGAAATGTGACATTTTTTGAGGTTAAGTTGAAAATCCGATGTTTTCCACTGCGCATGCAAAAGAAGCGTGGGACTATTTAAAATGATATAATATACACATGCAATATTAGGTTAATATTACATTTGATTTAGCAGCTAGGTATTTCTATAATTCAATTTAATTTGTTTTAAAAATAATAAAAAACTCTTGTTAATATTTATCTGTATGACTATTCATAGTATTTATTGATTTGAAATGGACCCTCGCTTTTCGGCACATGCGTAGTTGAAAACGTCGGCACCCGCCGATGGCCATCTATCGGATATGAACGAACTAAAAAGGAACCCTTATAAGAGTTCCTTTAGAGCCTAAGTTCTAAATGATCCCAAGTCTTACTTGAGCCGCAACATTACTTATCCCTCAATTTTTTCGGTGTTTTCAGGATTCATAATTTTCAGTGGTAGTAACTGTTCCTACGTAGTTCTCAATCTAAGCGATATTACTTATAATACACTTATTTTTATTCCAAATAAATTAGCAGATGGCTGTTATTACATTGCAAAAAACTGGATGTTGTGCAAAGTCAGTCTTGCAACAAGTTTTCTAATCCGCAGCTCTCAGCCAGATTCTTTTTACGCGGCGATGCAGCTTTTTGCTGTAGCATGCCAAGATTTTTTTCCGTGTTTTCAGCGCGGATGATTAGCCGAGAGGCTTGAGCGGTTAGGAATAAGCTGCGTTATAATAGAGTTATAATAAGAGCGTGCGACGATTTTTCAGAGAATAAAAAGCGTGTGATTAATATATGTAGTGATTGTGTGTGTTATTATTTTTAAATAAATATATAAGTTAAAGATAATAATACTATGAATCCAAAAAATATTTTTTATATTTTTTTATTAGCATAAATGTCTGTCTTTACGTTCTATAAACCCTTCCTTGACTGTCTTCGAGACTTTCATGTTGGAGTATCAAACGGGTTTCAAATTTGTCTGTAGATATGTTGTTGACTATCCTAAGTACCGATTTATGTAAATTTTGACATTCTCATCCTAATGAGAAGGTATTGATTTTATGTAACATTTGTCTTAGTCGGTTTTCATCAAATCTCCACGTTTTGAGACCCACTCAGTCAGAAAAAAAACGATTTTCACGAAGGTAAAATCTGTCTGGAAATCTGTCTGTAGTCTGTAATCTGTCTGTAGTCTGTTATGTGTAGTCTGTCTGCAGTCTGTACACACTTCTTTAAGGCCTTAAAGAAAAAGACAAGTTCGTCAGCCAGCTATTTTGGATCAAAGTTCAAAAAGTTAGAGCATTTTCAAACTTTTTGAGACCATTTTTTGAAGAGTTGAAAATTCTATGTACCTACAAGATTATCATCAATGGAAAATCAACAATAATCATTTTTTTATAGGACGCGTG
Organism: Andricus quercusramuli; assembly: GCA_932178445.1. Classification (NCBI taxonomy): domain Eukaryota; kingdom Metazoa; phylum Arthropoda; class Insecta; order Hymenoptera; family Cynipidae; genus Andricus; species Andricus quercusramuli. The sequence goes on along the minus strand of CAKNXH010059861.1, from coordinate 29,105 downwards.
TTTTTGGTTAAAATCGTGAAAAATGACATCAAATAAACAAAAAAGAAATTTTTTTACATTATCATTCTTATGAGAAGGTATTGGTTTTATGTGAAATTGAACTGAGCCGTTTTTCATTAAATCTCCACGTTTTGAGACCCTCTGACTCAGAAAAAAACGAGATTTAAGAAGCTGTCTGTCTATAGGCACGATAACTTTTCGAAAAAATGATCATTTTTTAAGACCTGAAAGAAAAGGACAAGTTATTTAGCCAGCTATTTTGGATGAAAATTCAAAAAGTTATAGCATTTTCAAAATTTTTGAGACCATTTTTTTCAAGATTTGAAAATTCTATACGGCTATTCGTAGTACTCGGAAATTCGAACAATTTATCCGCACGAAAAACGACACAAACTACGAAAAAAATAAATAGACAAAAGTTGTTCACCCAAAAAGAGCTACTTTGTTAATAATCATTTTTGGATAAGACGCGCAGTTTTCGTTTAACCGTGAAAAATAAAATTACAAATAAACAAATTTATTTTTTGACAAAAGACACAAGGTACAATAAGATGTTTGATAACAAAATTGTGTTCAAATTAGATCTGAATACTTGCTTTTAACCGTTTCTTCCATCAAGACTCGTGATAAGAATGTGTTCAAACTTGGGAGACGCGCGCGCAGTGCACGTTGAGAGTGTGCTCGAGCAGCGGGCAGATTTTGTGTATGTATATTATGTTGAAATTCCTATTTCTATGTACACATTGACTTCAAAAAATCACAAAAAGACATCTAAAACTTGGTCGGGGGAAAAATATTTGACCGGGAAAAACCAGGGAATTTCAAATTGCCTGATCACTAGGCACGATAACTTTTGAAAGATTAATCAGATTGGATTGTGCTTTGGCACACTTTTTATGACCTAAAAAGAAAGAACGAGTTCGTTAACCAGCTGTTTCGGATGAAAATTCATAAAGTGAGCACATTTTGAAAATTTTTGAGACCACTTTTTTTAAATATTTGAAAATTCTATGTACGGTTATTAGTAGTACGCAAAAAGAGGAACAAAATATATTAATGACTTTTTCTGATAAAAAAATTACCGGAGTTATAGCATTTTCAAAATTCCAAAAAAACAAACGAAAATGAACATTTTAAGTCGAAAAACGCACGATATGAAAAAAAGTCAAGAGGAGAAAAACGTTGCTTTTTGAACACCTTACAATATTTTCATAACAACTTTTTGAATTTTCAGAAAAATCAAAAATTCAAATTTTGATCGCACAAAAAAATAATGATAAATCAAGAATTCCATTTTTGCAACAACCACCTCAAAAGTTGACGTTTTCATCCTTCTAAATGGTGCCTAAAGGACCCTATTGAGCAGACTGTGTGCGAAACAATTTTCGCGCATGCGCAGGTTGAAGATGGCTTACTTTAGGCTCTGGTGAAAAGCAGCGCATGCGCACTTTCGAGTTGAGGTACACTGGCATAGGTAACTTTAAACACTGGTGTTGGTATCTTCTTGAAATAAATTTAGATTTAACTTGAACAAATCTTTTAATGATTGAAGTTTTGTTTTTAGGGTTTAGTAGCCCCCCCCCCCCACCCCCGGACAAAAGAGCATAAACGCCTGATCGGCGACTCAAGCGTACCAGACGACTGGAGGTTCATGTCTTGCCCGCGTGGAGCGCTATATTACTGGTTCAATTTATCATTTGGCGTCACTGGTAGAATCAGTAGTGCTATTTTAATTGAATCACTTACTGGGTCATCCAGTTAAAGTGGAAAAATCACTGATTCACCAGTGATAATTCAAAATACTGATTCAACCAGTGATAATTTCACTGGTTCAGTTGAAGAGAGTTCGGAAATAGAATGTGACATTCAGCGAGGGCATAGGTCATTTTTGTTAATCAGTGTTATTTAATAGTTTAGCCACATTGTAATTTCTTCTTCAATTTTTTGCATAAGTATAGGGAAATTTTCCAAAGAATAATTTTAGGAAAATGTTTCTTCTTTACCAGTTTTTTGTGACTTTTGAATTAAACTCATATATTTATTTTAACGATCTCTTTTTGCTTCGTTTCAGATCGCTCCCTCAGCAAAAAAACTCTGGGGTGTAGACGAGGGTGGCTCCAAGGACGAAGGGGGTGTAAAAGGTGGTGGGATACTTCACCTGGACGCCCACCAGATGTGGCGGGATTCCACATGGAGCACCTCAGGTATTTTCCTTTAGTTTCTTCAACACATTGCTTTTTTGAATATTTCAGGCAATTTCAAAGTTCTTTTCACTTTTCAAACTTCCGGCCCCACGCAAATGAGGCTACAAACCGGGGTTTATATCACTGAAAATCGCAACGTTTATAAACGAAAATAATTTCTTTTTAAATTACTCAAGTCAAGTTTTTGGTGTTCAATTCTCGTAAAAATCATTTTAAATTTTAGATGATAATAACTCATTATAATGTCATGTGTATTTTTTAAATGAAATAATCTGTAATTGATGTTCGAACAAATTTCTAACTTTCCACTAAACACTGAATTGTCGGGTTTTCTTCCGATAATTACTTTTATTTGATGTCAGGCAACCAGAGCTAGCGGAGCAAGTCTTTGTGGGGTGTGGTATTCACTGGTGCGGTAAGAGTGTTGGGTGGGAGGGGGTGTGCGCGATAATAGCTATTTACTTGAGAAGTGTGGAAAGTAGGCAATTCCCGATGAGTGTGAAGTTGGCGTCACGAGCCGAAGGCGAGTGATGACATCACACGAATCGGGGATTGCCTGCTTCTCACATGTCAAGTACAATACTTTTCACAGCGAGTCTAAGGAAAAAGTTCGATTTTCGGAGTGAGATTCTCAATAAATAAGTGAATCTATTTATTTATTCATTTTGATCACCACTAATCATATTAATCGTTGTTACAATTATTCATATTGAATATAGTTAATATCATGTCATGTCACACCACACCACACCACACTACACTACACTACACTACACTACACCACACCACAGAGTGGTAAGAAACAGTAACAGAGTGAGGTTAGAAAACGACGATCAATGTAAGTCGTATTTTCTATACATCTCATTACATTGTTAGTTTGGCTACTTTACAACCTCTAGAGGTGTAAAGTAGCATACTTTACAAACTCTAGTGGTGTAAAGTGAGAAGCTCAGAAATCGGCCACTTTCCAGAGTCTACGGAGCCACGGAAAATCGAAGTTTCCGCAGACGTGCTGTGATAAATAATTTTCCATTTTGCCAATATTTGTATCTTATATTTTAATCATAAATATTATATTGGATGTTTTTTTTTAACTTGGCGACTTTGGACAAATTTACCCCACCCCACCCCCCACGAGGCAGGAGTGGGGGTAAATTTGTAATTTTAAATGGGAACCCCAATTTTTATCATACAGATTCAGATTCTCCTTTATGAAATACGTATGTTTTATTCGAAACTTTTTTTTTCGAAACTTTTTTTTTCGATTCGCGAAAAAAACACTCGTCCCTGCCTGCTGGGGGGTGGGGGGTAAATTTGTTCAAAATCGCTTTTCCACCTCGAAATTAAAAAGTTTTTATTACGGATATTTTTTGTATAGGATGCGTATTTTTAGATATTTCGATGTCTCAAGTTAAAAAAAAACACCCAGTATAACATGAATGTAGAGCGTTTACATTTGCTTGGAATTTTCGGCCAAATGAGAGGATAACTGCAGAAAACCTTTTCTGAGCACAACCGGTTACCAATAGTCTAGTTCGGATGTAGACATTCGGCATCATCGAGTGTGTCCACACATCCTCGGCGTAAAACCTGCAGACAAATAGTAGTTGAACTCAGTAAAAGGACGACGAAGCGAGAATCACGAACGGTTACTCGTTCCACGGCTTTCCGCGCCTGTCCGTACCGTTCGAGACTACTATCCGCTCACTTTACAAAGGCCCCTCCAAAACACTGTTGTATTTGCTCAAAATTTTCAATCTATTCAAACCAAAATACAACTACCTCTCGGTGCCGAGTGCGCGCCAGTGTCTGCCGTCGACCCATGTCAGCGGGAGGTCCTTTGTACTCATGAGGAATAAAATAAAAAAGATCAAGATTTTTTAATTTTGCAATTAGTAATTTGGAAATGTTATATTCGAAATCTACGTTTCTTGGCGATTCCAACGATATGTTACTTGACTTCGTAAGTTGAAAATTAGGAATGTTTAATAGGCCATATCCCGTTTTTTCGGATTGTAACGTTCGGATCAACTAGTTTCTAGACAGATCGGCTATTTTGATATAAAAAATTAATAATTAATTAATATAATTATTTGTTATACTATAAAAGTCCAATATATAGATTATGCACTCAATGGAAAATATAGAAAAAGTTTTTGTACACAAAAAAATGAAGAAATGAGTTTCCACAAGTCTCTTGTACATACGCCGGGTGTCAAACTTCTGACGTGACTTCCTATTATATTGTTGTAACTTTATCCCGTCGCCTTAACACCTCGGCCATCTAAAAGTTAATGTCCTCTATAACAGCAATAAGGATCCATTAGGTTTTATCCAAAAAAATAAAGTTTAATAATGAACAAAGTATAAGTAATAGAAATATTTTTAAAAAGTCATTTAATTATTAAATTTGTATGAAAAATATTCAGCTTTATTACAAAGTTACTGCGATTATTAGAAGCTGAAAACGAGACTTTGTTCATTATTGTTTATAGCACAAAGAGTTATTATTTTATTTTAAACTTACTGACGCTAATTTTTTAATACGGCTTTACATTGTCCATGTATAAATTTCCAGAAGCTTTTATTAAAAATTGCTAAAAGAGCAGTACGTCAAAGTATGTACATTCTAAAATGCGCATTAATTTGTTAAATATAACAGGGTGTCTAGCGACCGGGAAATCCGGGAATTCGCCGGGAATTTGGTAAAACCTTGAAAAATACGGGAAAATGCCGGGAATTCTTTGAAAGATCCGGGAATTCTTTGAATGATCCGGGAATTCTGTTGCCATAAATTCCAAATCTTTATTTTCTGTGTAAAATTATTCTTATATAATAAAAACTTTGAAAAACGTAATTTGTCTTATTTGAAAAGAAGGCGCAAATCACAGCTAATGAACATCGTTTTCTTGGGTATGCGCAGAAACTCAAGTCTTCAACTTCGAAAATCGAGTCGAGACCACGGGATGTTTAAGTTACTTCACGTATATGGCGCTTGTGTCGTATGTGTCGAAAATTGCATGGTTAACAGGCTTGGGAAAGGCTGCACATGAAATATTAGCGCCGCACTCGTAAAGATTGGAACTATTAACTTCCAAAAGAAATTTGCTTGTTTTTGGCGTAGGTAATGTACAGGAGTTTCGTCTTCTGTATCAATTCTCCATACCATGGGTCGAGTTCGACCCATGAATATCGTAAAAGCGCAACAGTGGATGCCCAGTAGGGTGGGCCGAATTTTTATTTTATTTTTTTTTTGAAAGACCTCAGGTCCAAAAAGTTTCTACTGGATCCCAGTAACTTACAGGCCAAATTACAGATTTTGAACAAAATATTTAACGGGAGCGCATCGACCATAAAGCCTAAAATGTGAAAAAATGTTAATTGTCACTTTTTCTATTAAAATCTTTTTCATATTTGACAGGTCTAATCATTTAAATTAGTAAAATATTCTCTACTAAAGTCATTTTTTACACATACAGTACAGCATTAACAAGAGAAGGGCGATATTTATCCCGAAAATGAGAGCGGGAGATGGTGCAAAGTGCATTTGCACTGCATTTTGTCACTTCAAGTTCATGTTTTTCTTGAAAAATCTTAATAATAGATTTTTTCACATATTCCTAGATTAAAATATTATTTTCGTAATAATATTATATATAATATATATTAATATTAAATATTAATATATAATCCTGTATCAAAGTCGTGACTTGTCTCATGATCGGATGCGTAACGAATTTCCTGAAGCTAAGCTCGGTTGAGGCCATTTTCAATAAGCGATAACAAAATAGATTGGAAAACTTTAAATTATGAATTCGGTTATAATAACATAAAATTACCAACTACGAAGTCAAATATAACGGTCACAAAATTAAAAATTCTCACCTATTCAAGCGGAAATAATTCTAGGCAAAAGAAATACATTTTTTTAGGGAAAACATGAGCTTAAAGTGACAAAATGCACTTTGCACTATCTCCCGCTCTCATTTTCGGGATACATATTGCACTTTTCTTGTTAATGCTGTACAGTATGTGTAAAAAATGACTTTAGTAGGAAGTATTTGACTAATTTGAAGATTAGACCTGTCAAATATTAAAAATATTTCCATAGAAAAAGTGAAAATTAACATTTTTTCACATTTTAGGTTTTATCGTCGATGCGCTCCCGTTAAATATTTGTTTTTTAATCTGTAATTTGGCCTGTGAGTTACTGGGATCCAGTAAAAACTTTTTGGACCTGAGGCCTTTCAAAAAAAAAAAAAAAAAAAATCTGGTCCACCCTATTGCCCAACAAATTTTATTTTTGAATTAATAAATACCTCATTTTTGTAATACAAGTGACTGTTTATTTCAAATTATGCTCTTTCCGGGCGCTAAGCTATTGTCAGAGTCCCAATCCTCAAATAGCTAAACACATCACAAGAACAAACCGGGAAAAACGTTATTTCTGATTCGGGAAATCCGGGAATTTGCCGGGAATTTGTAAACGGAATTTCGCTAGACACCCTGATATAAACCTTAGAATAAAATTTTCTCCGTGAAAGTTGAAGAGGACCCAAAAGGCAGTATCTTATATAAAGCTTAAAGCTTATATAAAGTATCTTTTATCTCTTGAAATTTCTGAATAAAATTGCTTCCTACAGAGAAAATCAGCTTTCTATTCTGTCTCAGAATTTTTTTATTTCTTCAATCGATGTTTTCTCGGAATTGATCACTTCTATAAACTATGTTCTCTTAGAAATAAATGCTCCTGAGAGTAGTCCAACTTCTGTCGAAAGCTTTTTTCTGTGCAATTAATATTTTAAACAAAATAAGCACAATTTTTTTTCTTAATTTTTCCACGTAATTGTTAATTTTTTTATGTCAAAAATTAATTGAATCAAAAAATGAAAAAGGAAATTTCTCTTCGTAAATCGATTTTCTAGCCGACCATATATTTGAACTTTCGAAAAAACCAAAAATACAACAGGATATTGCATTAATTAAAAAAGATTAAAACGCGAATATCTCGAAATGTCCCCATTTTTCGGG
>CAKNXH010059861.1:0-21770 GCA_932178445.1 Andricus quercusramuli | reverse complement strand
CCCCCCCCCCCCCCCCCCCCCCCCCCCCCCCCCCCCCCCCCCCACCCGACTTTTTCGTAATCAGCACAACATTTCACATGATATTCAGTAAAAAAATTCGACGGACCTAGAATGGCACACAGGATTATACCCAGCTCCTTCAGTACACAGACATAATGCGGCCCTGAGAAGGCTTCATTACCATCTTTGCTGTACTTATGGTGTTAGCCACGACCGTGCCCTGCCTGACATCGTTCTCCAATACTTGGAGAAATGAACTATTTTCGTGATCGAATTCTCGGCTGCGGCCATCAATTGCCAACATCATTGCCAAGGAGAAGGAAAAGGAGGAGAGCTATCAAGACCTCAAAATGCAGCTGCAACGACTGTACCCAAAATATTTGAATAAAGTAATTGTTCTTGTCCTTGGGTCGCTTCGTGTTCTCAAGATACACGAGCGTTTTACCGGCCTGTCGTTGTGATTTTGTCTTTCCCTGTGGCCATCCATCTCATGGTCGTGAAACGCGGCCATAGGTGTGGTTTACAGCGGTTCTGCTTTGAGTCGGTGTAATTTTCATGGATGGCAGTTGCTCTCAGTGGGACCTTGCGGTGGTTGTTTAACCTGTTTTTTTAAATTATATATATTACACCTTTCGATAGTTTTTGAGTTGCTCTTTTTAATGAAACCATCGAAAAAAAATTCCGAGCGTTATTATTGCTAATAATTGAGTTGATAGGTACCCGAGAAATCGAGCTTTCGCTCGAGAGCTCGAGATCCCGTGAAACACCTCCCACCACTCACCACTACATCTCTGCGTCTCATCTTTACCCCGTCCGTGAGCAGCGCCGATACATGCGTGAGAATGTAGTGGCAAGCGGAGAGGGAAGATTTCGTGGTCTTCCCTCTCTCCTAAAAGTCGCGTCTATCGGGTCGACTTCGACCGCTCGTCCTGAAAAATCTCGCTTTCCAGAGTAAGCCCCCTTTCTTCGGCGCACGTCACATATGTTCTTGGGGTCGCTAAAACCGAATCCGAAGTCCATTTTACCCCATCACGTCAGGTTTTTGACATAACCTCAAAAAGTCTTCACAGCCACACAAAAATAAAAAGTAATTCTGGCCTGAGGTTCAGGCCATTTTTACTATATGTTTTTGGGGTCTCTGAACCGAATTCGAAGTCCACTTAATCCTATCGTGTCAGGTTTCCGACATAACCTTAAGAAAATATTATAATCCGAGCTCAATTAGCCCGTTATAGTTCAAAAAAAAAAGGTTGACTAAAATTCTATCTACCTGTCATTTGTTATTCGTTATTTATAATTTTTAAGGTTATGTGGTCATTGGAATTTCAGGTTATAGGATAAAGAGGTTATGGGGTGTAACGGGCTAATTGGACTTGGATTATAAGATTTTTTAAGGTCATGTCATAAACCTGACACGATGGGGTTAAACGGTCTTTGGTTTCGGTTTCAGCGACCTCAAAAACATATACTAAACGTGGTCTGACCTTCAGGCCAGGAAAAATGATTTCTTTTGTGTAGCTGTGTTACTTCTAAAAAACAAGTTAAACAAATACCACAGGGTCCCAGTTAGAGATGAGTAGATATACAGGGAGGTTTCTGGACCAATTAGTGTGTGTGTGTGTGTGTTCCCGTTTGAGACTGATAATGCCTTCCTATCATACTGACACTGGAAAAATTCTATAGTGGTGCATATCCATAATAATAATAATATTATATGTTCTAAGCCATATTTACCAGAGGGCTACTGAGTCGGTGGACTGGGCTATTTTTTATAAGACGGTCTACTAAGCCATTATTTTTTTTATAGTATATGTGTATGCCTACCTGATTCTCTCTGTGTGTGTGACTGTGTGAGGTTGAGAGTGTGAGATGAGCGTGCGTGTGTGTCGGTGTGATCATTTGAGCATACCTGTGTGTCATTTTGAAGGATGTGTGTTTTTTTTTGTTTTGCCACCTGATTCTTCATGGTTATCAAGCAAGTGCGCATGCGCGATTTGAAAATGAATTTGATAAAACCTTTCTAAATTTTTCTCTAGAATGTTTTCAAAGAGGATCTTGATGATATCATATTGCACAATTGCAAGAAAAATTAATTTCATATAAATAATTTTCGAACTGTATAATATAAGAAGACAATCTCTCTGTAATAATTTGTTTCAAAATCCTTCTAGAACCCTAATATGTATGAATTTATTGGTATTTTTTATTTAAAATCAGTGTCTTGGAGGTTGGTCAGGAATACGCTGTTCATGTGCAACACAAACTCTCTTGCCGTGGCTCTAGAGATAAGATGAAATACATTTTGCATAAGGTTTCATGCTTGTTCTTTTCAGCATCGCACAAGAATTATTTTTCTGCGATTATGATTTCCATAGGCATCTTAATTTGAAATTTAAAAATGGGCTGCAGATGTTATTAGAACAATGGAATGTTCATGTTTCAAGTGGGAGATATCATTTGCGATATACTTTTGTTTTTAAGTTTGCATGTGTTTAATTTGTAGGCAATGTCATGACGATTCTTCCTGTTTAATCACTTTAGGCTGATTTATTGTTTCCTTTATATATACTATTTCACAATTCCCATAGAGATTAAAAACATTCTTCAAATTCTGTACAGAGGATGTTTATAATAATATGTTTCTTTTAAGACGCAAAAGATGCAGGTGTCCAAGTGTAATTTGATATGGGGTAAGTATGACATTTTGTTTTGTCTATAAATTTGATTTATTGCTTCCTTAGGCATTTAATTAAAAAATTCCTGTCTTTATTTATTTAAGACGCAAAAGGTGCAGGTGTCCAAGTGTAATTTGATATAGGATAAGTATGACATTTTGTTTGTCTATAAAATTTCATTTATTGCATTCTTTAAATGACAAATTTCAGATAAAAGTTAATTAAAACATACTTTTCCCACGTCAGCATGTAGATTTATTCTTATCAACAAATTAATTGTTAATCTTTTTATACACAAAATACCTTTTAATAATTAAAATAGAATGTGTTTACAGCTTGGAATGTTATTTAATACTTTTTGTTTTCCCTAACGTGTTGATTATAATGTAAAACGTTCTAGAAGTTTGTTACATCATATGTGGTAATATTGTGCAATATATTGCAAGAGTCTCCAGAAATTTGGTGGAGGGGGTAAGCGTCTCTACGTGTTTGTGCTTAGTTTTCTAGAACATTCTTGGTGACATAAAAATTTTACTGTTCAATCTCTTGAGCTCCTCAGTCGCAAATAAACCTCCATGCAAACGATATTAGCAAGTCACAGTGAACATTAGTACTGAACTGAGCCGCTGTGTGGCGCACTAGGTGCTACGTCTTCTCTCTCACAAGAGAAATTATTCTTCACGAATATAAATAAGAGCTAACAGTCAACTGAAAATTCAGTTCGTCACTGCATCAGCACCGATCAACACTGTATCAGCTCGATATTTTTAAAAAGTGTTTTGTGTGATTTTAATTATCTATACGCTTTCGAGAATAATAGTAACCAAACTACAAAGCTTTGTGATCGATTGCCACCATCAAAGTGAAAAACAATTATAAAAAAAGGGAAAAATTTGTGAGAGACAAAACTAATTTATTTTAGTGTGTGCACTTTGTGTGTTTACCATTAAACAAAATGAATCGTGAACAAAGCAAACAAGTTATTTTAATCATTGATGAAGCATATAAAGCTTTAATAGATGATGTAAGAGTTAACAAAATTAGAAAATTGTTCAACTTTGGTACTGGGAAGATTAGATTGTTGTACAAAATTTTAAGGTATAATAGAAATTTATCTGTTGGAGAAAAAGCACACATTCAGACGAAGATAGGCATTTTGAAAGCATACATTAAAAAAATAAAACAACTGAAAAAGAAAGGACAAGGTCATGATTATAATTTAAATAAAAAGAGAGATAGGATACAATGGGAAGATTTAGACTCAGCTTTTAAGAGTAGAATAAGAGCAGATTGTGTAATTAACTTACAGCATAAAGATCTTAAACATTTTTTGGAGGATGCAAAGTCAATGATCGTTCGAGGAATTGCAAATATTTTGTAAAAAGATTGGAATTTAAAAGTAAACGTTGCCTTTGCAGGAAAATTTAAAGCATTAGTAAACGGTGAAATGGTTGAAGATATTAGGTTTATTACTACTGAAAATGACAAGATCTTACCATCGACAGATATTGATGCATGGTATAATGAAAAGGTTTTGGAACAAATTTTAGTAAAAGTTGAAGAGTTACAAGAAACAGATTCTGGTTGGTCGTTGTCTGACATTATAAACCTGATGGTAAATTTCGAAAGATATTTACCAATTAATTCTGGTATATCAACTTTCATTGATTTAACAAAATATATCAGAGATAAAAAAGCTGTTGTAAATATCCAAAATGATGATGTTTATTGATTTTTGTGGTCAGTAATGGCCGCTCTGCATCCTGCGAAAGATCATGTATCTCGTGTCACTTCCTACCCCCATTTTAATTCACAACTCAAATATGGTGGAATCTCGTTTCCTATAAGTCTTGAGGATATTTCAAAATTTGAGAAAATGAATGAATTGTGCATCAACGTGTACGGTATAGAAGAAGATACAAAATATAAAAAAAAAAAAAAATTGATTAGCATTTCGAACTCGGAAGTTCATTGCCTCACTACCCGATTCGGGTAGTGTTTCTAGGTGGATAAATACTACCAGTGTGGGTCCACCACACCCACGACGGGCCAACACCACGCAGTATTCCCCGAACGGTCACCCATCCAAGTACTAACCGCGCCCAACGCTGCTTAACTTCAGTGATCTTACGGGAACTGGTGTTTTCAGCGTGGTATTGCCGTTGATACAAAATTGATACAATATTGATACAAAATATAAGAAAAGAGAAATTGTACCACTGTATCTGAGCAACGAAAAGTCAAGATTTCCTACAATTCATCTATTAATGATTGAAAATGCAAATATTTACTTTAACCATTTTGATGAAAATAAATTAAATGACAGTAATCCAATATATCACTTCGCATTGATTAAAAACTTATCCCGACTAGTAAAATCCCAGATTACAAAAGATCATAGTCGTACGTTTTTGTGCGATAGGTATCTATGTCACTTTAAATTAGAAAAATCTTGACAGAATCATAGACTGGATTGTGAAAACATGAATCAATATCGCATGATACTGCCTAAGGACAATGAGAGAATTTTGAAATTTAAAAGTTATTGGTTTAAGGAAAAAGTTCCGTTTGCTATTTTTGCCGATCTTGAGTGTCTCTTGCAAGAAACTACTGATATTCAGTCAGGTACAGGACCGTATCAAAAGCATGTTCCATACAGTGTTGCGTATTATTTACATTGTGGCTTTGATGATTCTCTTTCAAAGTTCGAAATTTATCGTGAAAAAGATTGCATAGAGTGGTTCATGAAAGAATTACATGAAATTTCTAAAAATATTAATTCTGAATTAACATGTCTGCTAAAAACTGTCACATTTGCGAACAACCCTTTCAGCAAGATGACATAAGACATCACGACCACTGTCATTTGACTGGCAAGTACCTCGGTCCAAGGCATCAGGGCTGTAATGTGAATTACAAAGATTCGCACACTGTACCAGTCGTTTTTCACAACTTATCAGGGTATGATTCCCATTTTTTCATCAAAGCTCTAGCTAAACAATTTGAAGGTGAAGTTAAATTATTACCTGTGAATAAGGAAAAATACATCTCGTTCACGAAATATGTTGCCGGTACAAAAGTAAATCTTCTGTTTATAGATTCGTTTCGTTTCATGCCGAATAGCCTTGAAAAATTATCTTCTTATCTGCGAAATAATGATGAAAAAATTACTCTCAAGCATTGCAAGAATTCCGATGAATTTCAATTATTAGTCAGAAAAGGAGTATTTTCTTACGACTATATTAATGATTGGGAAAAATTTAATGACCATCAGTTACCACCTAAAAGTGCATTTTATTCAAAATTAAATAATGAAGAAATTTCTGATGAAGATTACCAACATGCATGCAATGTTTGGGAAACTTTCAATATAGAAACTTTAGAAGAATACTCTGATTTATACTTCAAAACCGACGTTTTACTTTTAGCTGATATTTTTGAAAATTTCAGAAGAAATTGTTTTTCAACCTACAATCTCGATCCCTTACATTACTATACAGCACCGGGACTTGCTTTTGATGCGATGCTCAAATTAACTGGAATTGAACTTGAATAACCGATTTATGGGATCAGATTTTAATCCAAGCGAACCTGAATCTTACATCTCATATTTTGATATAAACAACCAGTATGGCGCAGCAATGAGCGAATGTTTACCTTTTGGTGGTTTCGAGTGGGTACTTGATCAAGATATCAATGTACAAAGTATTCCAGATGATTCGGCAATAGGTTACATTTTGGAGGTAGACTTGGAATATCCTGCAGAATTGCATGATCTTCACAGAGATTTGCCTTTGGCTCCAGAGCAATTTGTGTCCCCTAATTCCTCATGTAAAATACCAAAACTGATAACGAGCTTATTGTTAAAGAAAAATTATGTAGTCCACTATAGAAATTTGAAGCAATATTTGAGCCTGGGGCTAAAGATAACTAAAATTCACCGAATTCTAAAGTTTGAGTAAAAAGATTGGTTAAAAGAGTACATTGACTTGAATACAGAGAAACGAAAAATGTCTAGGAATGATTTTGAGAAAAATTTCTACAAGCTGATGAACAATGCTGTCTTTGGCAAAACAATGGAGAATGTTAGAAAATATAGAGATGTGAGATTGATAACAAAATGGGATGAAAGGTACGGTGCAAAAGCTCTGATTTTTTTTTTATACCATTAAGCCGTTTCCCTTTCGGCGAGCCTCTAGGGGTAGGCGTGACACTACCCGATTCGGGTAGTGTTTCTAGGTGGATAGTTTCTTGTAGTAAATAACTACACGTGTGGGCTCACCACACCCACGACCGCCAACAGCAACGCAGTAGTATTATTCTCGAACGGTCACCCATCCAAGTACTAACCGCGCCCAACACTGCTTAACTTCAGTGATCTAACGGGAACTGGTGTTTCCAGTTTCCAGCCAAGCCAAATTTTCATAGCTGCGCCATATTCGAAGAATATATGGTTATTATTGAGTCAAAAAGACTCAAAGTTAAGTTTAATAAACCAATTAATGTAGGATTAGCTGTTCTCGATCTCTCAAAAATAATTACCTACGACTTTCATTACAATTACATTCTACCAAATTTTGGAAATCGCGCAAAGGGCTTTATACAGACACCGACAGTCTCATCTACCATGTCACCGGTCCAAACATTTATGATTTCATTAAGCGGGATATTCACAAATTTGACACATCAGATTATCCTCCAGATAATGTTTATGGTATGCTGGTAAAAAATAAGAAAGTTTTAGGCTTGATGGAGGATGAATGCAATGGTAAAATTATAACAGAATTTGTAGGTTTGAGGGCAAAATCATATGCCTATCAAATTTTAAAAGAAAAGTCTGAGAAAAAGAAAGCCAAAGGCGTCAAAAGGTCTGCGTTGAGAAAAATTACATTTGATGATTATAGACAGTGCCTATTTGAATTTAAAAATGTAACACCCCGAGTCGAAATTTAGACCCTACTTTGAACCTACATCTCCTCATTAGAACCTGCTTTGACGCTATTTAAACCTATAGCCCCTACTTTGAGGTTTTCACTCCTAGAGAATGAAACATTAGAGCCTCCTTTGACTCCGTTTAAACCTACAGGCCCTACTTTGAATATTTAGAAGCTACACCCAGGAAACAAGAACCTATTTAAAAGGCGACTCCGTGCATTGCGTATCTGTCATTTGCAGATTAAGATTTTTTAAACTGAATTGGTTTGCGACTATGTGAATCGGTAAGTTTCTCGATATTAGCACTAATAAAGTATCTGTAAGCAAAAAGAAAAGGATTCTTTCTAAAAATGTTAATTTTCTTACAAAACCGAAACTAAAGTTTCCATTTGAGCCTTAAGTTATCGAATGCAATCGTCCCAAGTAGACAGAAAAGAATATAAATCAGATTTTCGACTTGCGAAAGACAACCAAATTTGGAGGTTACGGACAAAAAAATTAAATAAAAAATTTTCGGACTAGTCACAAACGGACTAGTGACAAATAAGTTCTCAAATTATATGATAAAAAACAGTACAAACCAAGAATTAGTTTTGTTTTAATATTGTGTTCCTAAGGTACAGTCGATAGTGAAAGTATTTCTGCAGAGAAGAGAACCCATAATAAAAATTTAAAACCATTACCGAAATTACGCCATTATTATTTTTATTATTATTATTGCCAGTGTAGGGGCTGGAGCATCAAGGCAGGGTCTGGAGCGCCAATGTAGGGTAGGGCCTGGAGCACCAATGTAGTTTCTAATTTAGACCCTACTTTGACGCTAATCGTGGAAAAACGGCCGATTTCGGACGTTTTTAGCGTCAAAGTAGGGTCTAAATTGAATTGAAATCGCTGCTTATTTTGAGCCTACTTTGCAGCTCCAGCGCCTACTAAGGTAGGAGTTATAGGTTCAAAGCAGGGCCTAAATTTCGACTCGGGACAGTACCAAAATTTAATCCAAAGTAAAAAACATGAAGTGCGTACTATGAAGCAGAAGAAAGTTGCTTTGAGCTGGCATGATGATAAAAGAATGCTGCTTCCTGGTACGACAGACACACTTCCATGGGGGTATATAAGCAAAGAGTAAATGGACCCATATTTATTGTATTCAATGCAACCTGAAAACGTATCTCTTCCTGTAATCAGATTTCCAGAAATCTCAATGTTTTCAATCACTCAACAAATCTTGTGTGCAACACTCTTGACCTTTCGACACAGAAGAATGTAAAAAAAGTAACTATAATCAATATAAGCTTTAAAATATAAAAAAATTATTTATAAATTTATAAATTGTCTTAATTTAAAAAAACAGTCCAACTTTCCCAAGTTTTCTCGACACCTCAAAGTCTTAATTACTTTTGTTAAGTCAAGATTGATCTTTTTTAGCAGGTATCAAAATATTAATCTTATCAGTTTCTTGTTAGCTCTCCTCAAATGCATCACTAGTTGAAAATAACATTGACTATCAAGTCATGCATCATACTTTTTTCAGGCTTCTGAAGTTGAAATGTACCAAGATACGCCAAAATGAGGTTCGAAAATAGTAAACTGAACAGATTTTTTCAAACTGCAAATGTTACTTCAATGATTAAAAAAAAAATGTTTTTCATTTTAAAAAAATTGGTTCATCATTTAAGATTTTGAAAGAAGTACTTTTTTAAGCAACAATTTAAGATTTTTTCAGTATGCATTCCATTCATCTAGTTTTTTCATACCAAAGAGTGAACAAATTATTCGGAATTACATCAAAAATTTACTTTAAGAATAGAAACTTGTAATTTACGGATGAGTCTGTGTGGAGAACTTCACCTAGTAGTTGCAATTAGAGTATAGAGTATGGATCTTACTATGTAAGTTTATGAAACATGGTGACTTCGTGAAGATCTTCACCTGAGGTGATTGCTAGAGTGATCGATCAGCAACCTGAGTCGGAGCAGTGTAGTGGAATGAATGTTTATGATAATTCTGTACTGTATAATAATAAAAAATTCCCGTGTGGAAATCGGCCCAGCTTAGCCCAACTTATAATTTAGCGCCAATTGGGCCCCAACTGGGCAGCCCAATTAACAAAAAGTGAAATTAATTCACAAATTATTTTTAATAAATGATTACGTGGATGCAATCCCAGCCAAATCCTGAAAGTTTTCCAATTATTCCGAATTTTCAATTTTCAAAACTTATGTCAATAAAGTGGTCAGTGTTTAATTTTGTGCTTGGGCTTACATTGGGCTTACCCATAGAACGCCCAAAGTGGGCACTATCGGAGCAAACCAGTCGGGCCCCAATTGGGCAGCCCAATTAATAACAAGTGAAATTAATTAACAGCTTATTTTAATTATATGATTACGTGGATGTAATCCTACCTGAATTGCTCCATCATTAGTAATATGTATTCTCTATTACACTGTTTACATGCTATTTTAAGTATTATGTACAATTTATTTGTTAATAAGTGAAAATACTTCAATATTTTCTCGTTTAGATTTACTAATAAAGTACAAAAAAATGTAATAGTGGATTTATTTCTAAAACTATACTATGGATTGTAATTAAATAATATTTTTCTTCTCTTTATTAGCATTAAGCTATAATTAGAGCGTAATACTTTTATTGGGATCAAAAACGAAAATAAGTTAACATTCTTCCCACACGGTGGTCAGGAAGGACGAATAGGTATCACAAAAATGGCAATAAAATCGGTTTGCGGGATGATATTCGGGCACGATTATACATCAAAAATACATTCGAATTGAAATCCTAACTGATCCTGTTTTCGAGATATCGTCATATTACGTATTTTAGATATTTTATCAATGGAACGTAATGAGTTGTACCTTAAGTATGCATTTACATGCTTATATAATAATTATTTTTATACTAGGTATGTGTAGAATAGATGAATATATGTATGTTTGACACCTTTGTATATATATATATATAGGAAGAGATAGAGATTCCTACATTTTGTTAATTAACAATAATATAATTTTATATTTATTTATGCCAACGGAAATACCACGCTGAAAACACCAGTTCCCATAAGATCACTGAAGTTAAGCAGCGTTGGGCGCGGTTAGTACTTGGATGGGTGACCGTTCGGGGAATACTGCGTGGTGTTGGCCCGTCGTGGGTGTGGTGGACCCACACTGGTAGTATTTATCCACACAGAAACACTACCCGAATCGGGTAGTGAGGCAATGAACTTTCGAGTTCGAAATGCTAATCAATTTTTTTTATTTTTATATTTATTTATGAATGTAGAAATTTTAATTTGATTCGATTTATTGAGTTTGCGCCTTGGAGTAGAACTCTTCCTGGCTGTGTGATTTACTTGTTTGAACAAGAGAGCGCAAATCAGATAGATGGAAAGCTACAGGAAACCCGTGAAACGTTAAACACAAAAACACGCACATAAATACACACACACACACACACACACACACACACACACACATATATATATATATATATATATATATATATATATATATATATATATATGCAAAGGTGTTAAACATATATATATATATCTATTTTGCACATACCTAGTATAAAAATAATGATTATATATGCATTTAAATGCATACTTAAGGTACAGCTCATTACGTTTCATTGATGAAATAGCTGAAATACGTAATTTGACGATATCTTGAAAACAGGATCAGCTAGGATTTCAATTCGAACGGATTTTTGATGTATATTCGTGCCCGAATATCATCCCGCAAACCGATTTTATTGCCATTTTTGTGATACCTATTCATCCTTCCTGACCACCGTGCCCAATAAGCTTTCCACCAATTCACTATTACCAAATTTAAAAAGCGCGCTTCTGCATATAATCCAGTGCGGCGACGCGCCTGCGCTTATTTCATGCAACTGATGCAACCCGTCACGCTCGACATTTTGTGTTTTTTGAGGTTAACGCAATAAGTGGCGTCATTTTCTTCTCCTCAGTCAAATCAGGATTATCCTGAAGAAAAGCGGTAAGTGTATTTTCTTTTTATCTATAGAGAAAGATCTATTAATTTTCTTCTACCCTTTAAAAATATTTTGAAATCCCTTTTAACAATTCTTTGATCTTCCATCATATTATCACGTTGTTCAGGCACTTTAAGGTTAGATTTTATTTAAAAAAGAAAATTCATATTAAAAAGGTTTTTGAGAAATTATATAAGTAATTAGGTACATAATATTTGATCGGCATTACTTATTATTCATACTACTTTTTAAAATTTTGTTTTAAAGACATGACTTCCAAGCAAGAGGAGAGCGATGAGATGGATGGAGAAATTGATAATTTCCAATTAATTGAATTTATAAGCCCTGGAAGGAAGGGAATGCGGCAAGCAGATATTGTGCCATCTTTTTGGCCACAATATAACAAGAAAAAAGGAAGAATGGAAACGCAATTTCCACCACCCCCATATACAGACGAGGTTTGTCAAATGTTATTCAACAAAACTTCAAATACCTATTTTTAAATGTTTGATATTAAAAATTTTTTTAGATGCTGTTCTGGAAGCACATGGAGGTGAAAATAATTTAACAGAAAAATCTAATGTGGAATCGATTGGGAATGCATTGTCAGGTGCTAGAGATTGGGAAGGCGGTAGAAAGGAACGCGTGGAAGCGACGAGAAATAATTTATAGGCTCTCAAATAAATAGATTCGTTCATACATAAAAATCAAAGAAAAGCAATAAATCTTGTTATTGCAAAACCAAGTTCATTTTATATACTTAAGATAAAAATTAACCCATTTCAATATTTTTTTGTTAATTGGTCAGAAACCAGACTGCCCACATCCAGCCCAAATAATAACTGGGTAGAAAAAATATTGCCCAACTTGGGCCCAACATGTTTTCCCTAATATGGGTTTTAGTTGGTATGAGCGTTACAACCCAAAATGGGCCCCACTTAGAAATCCCAGTTAGGCCCCAGTTGGTACTTGGGCAAACTATCTGGAACCCAGTCTGGCCCCAGTCGACTTTTCCACACGGGTTATATATTTTTTAAGCATATAAAATGTTAGACTTCAACGATTTGTATAATTTAACGTTTGGATATTGACATTCATTTTGATGTGGATCTTTAAAAAAAAAAGTTTCATCCAAAATAGATTACCTTATTTTTTTTTAAATTATATGGTTTGTATATTGAGGCTTGGGGATTACGTTCAGAGACAAGGCAGCTTTCTGTTTTCAAATTGTCCTAGGTCGTTGTCGTTCGCCACTACTGCTTTATCTTCTTTCAGTGTTCTCTTGAAGAATGTTACCCTAGGTTGATACATATTAAAAGTACTACTACGTACAGGATCATTCCATATCAGATTTACAACTAAAAAATCGATTGCGACGAAACAATTTTTCTCGTATTCTTTAGAGTAAAATAATCGAAACGTTATTTTTTTAGCTGTTAATCTGATATGGAATGACCTATACGCTTTTATTCTTATCTTTTCCTTTGTACTGGAAATTATAAAAAATATTTCAAATTAAGTGACAAATAAAACTTGGAAACGTAATAGGTATCCTTCGGCATCTTTTTCTTCGGCAACATTTTTCTTCAACATCGTTTTTCTTTACATATAACACTAGAATTTCATCGTCTGTTTCGTCAACATCTTTTTCTTCGACATCTTTTTCTTCGACATCTTTTTCTTCAGTATCTTTTTCTTCAACATCTTTTTCATCGAAATCGTGTTTCTTTACATATAACCGAGGGGCCGTTCAGTGGAGGAATCAGTGATTTTCCTCACTTAAGAATCGATTCAGAATCAGTCACTCGTCAAAAGATTTTGGTCGAGAAACGAAGGAATCGATGAAGAATCAACGAAGAATCAGCTGGACTCAGGCGGAATCATTATGCTCACGTAGAATCGATTCTAGAGTGGACGGCCCCTCGCATATAACACTATAATTTCAGAATCTGTTTCGTCAGCATCTTTTTCTTCACCATCTTCTTCATTTGGAAACGAATCCCTTACAATGTTGGGGAGATCGTCTTGGTTAATCTTGTGAAAGAGGATGTGGAAGCTGTCATCCTTCTGCACCTGGAAACACGTACCAGCAAATTGGACATAGCAAGCCTCTTGACTATAACTTCCAATTTCTGGGCAATTGAAATTGTAATCATACATGGCTATTGTTACAATTAATAGCGCCCTTAGTTCCGTAAGACTTATAGTTTGCAGAAACCATTCCACAGGTATCCAAATATTTTTCTTGAAGGTAACGTAGTTTTCGTGAGTCTGAAAAAAAAGATGAAAAAATCGTTATTTTTTTCTATTATGATTAAAAAAAATGTGTTTTTATTTAAAAAATATTAAACTGAATTAAAAATCAAAGTTTCTTTTTAATTTTTATTTTAGGTTTTTCAAATATTAAAAAACATATTCATGATTAGAACTAGAAAATAGTTTCTCTTAGCATGTTTGCTGTAATAATTTTTTTAAATACGTAAAATTTCTAAACAAAAATTGTATTTACCCGTGTGGAAAAGTCTACTGGGGCCAGACTGGGTCGCAGCCAAATTGCCCAAGTTCCAGTTGGGTCCCAACTGGGAACCCCAGTCTCGCCCAGGTGGGCTGTTCTCTGGGTAGTAACGCTCAGACCAACTAATGCCCAGATTGGGGTAACCAGCTGGGAAGTAAATTTTACGCCCAATTAGTAAAAGAAGAGTTTTATTTAAAAAAAATTGACTTCTTGATTTCTGAGGTAGAATTCGAAAAACTCGTTTGAGGAAAAAAGTATTAGGATTAGATAGTTGTTTACTCTGGCAGACACACTTCAATTGAAAAAAAGATAAGTCGTCTCATAACAAAATTGAATACTAGTATTTATTGAGTATAAAATGAGGCTATGTAATTTTGAGGTTAGAATGCGAGTAATTCAGCATTGACAACATTTTTAGCTTTATTAAATATGCAACGTCACATATAGAGATAATAGGCATTTTTAAACCAGATAATTAAGGGCATGTGACAAGGCCAAATACCTACATTACCGACCTCACTTTTTCAATTTTCCAAATTTTTTTTTGAATCTAAGAACTTTTTTTGTAAATAAAATATCGGGCTGAAACTTTGGAAAATGTATGAGAAGACAATAAAATACGTTTAAGTACTTTATTCATGAGGAATTTCGCAAAAAATTATTCTCGAACAAATTAAAACTGGGTGCATTTTTTGAACGTAAGAACTTTTTTTATAAGTGAAATATCGGTTTCAAACTTTGACAAATGCAAGAGCCGACAGTGAAGTACGTGTATGTACATCATGTGAGTATAAAAGATGCAAAAAGAAAAATTCCAACTAAATGTCAACAACGCTTGCGAGTTCGGTCGGTATTCGCGATGAACACGAAAATGCGAAGTCTGGCGGCCACTGAACGAGGCCAATAGCGATTTCAATACTTACATAATTCAACATTGAAACAACATATTTCGCTCAACTTTTATGCTGGACACAAATTTTCAAAAATATTATTGTAAGGACATCGCATCATCAATCTTTGACAGCGTGGACCGCATATTTCAGATGTAGACGAGCCAGCTGATAGAGCCTCGATTAGTGGCCGCCAGACTTCGCATTGTCGTGCCCATCGCAAAAATACCGACCGAACTGGCAAGCGGAACCGGAGTTGACAGTTGGAATTTTTCTTTTTGCATCTTTTATACTCAAATAATGTACATAAACGTACTTCACTGTCGGCTCTTGCATTTCTCAAAGTTTGAAGCCGATACTTTACTTATAAAAAAGTTCTTAGGTTCAAAAAATGCACCCAGTTTTAATTTCTTCGAAAATAATTTTTTGCGAAGTTCTTCCTCGAATAAGGTACGTAAACGTAGTTTATTGTCTTCTCATACATTTCCCAAAGTTTCAGCTCGATATTTTATTTACAAAAAAATTTCTTAGGTTAAAAAAAAAATTCGGAAAATTGAAAAAGTGAGGTCGGTAATGTAGGTATTTGGCTGTGTCACATGCCCTTAATCATTTTTGAAATCTAAGAGTCAATGCTATGATTTTCGTAACTTACCATGCTCATTAGGGTGGTCCAAAAATGCATTGCAAAATTTTTTTTCATCCTAGAGGGCAAGTCCCCCCGCCAAAAGTTTCCATTTTCGGAGAAAGAAAATCCCTATTTTTTTTTTTTCTCGCAATTCGAATATTAACACGTGCCACCGGGCACTTCAAAATCCCATTTAATTAATATGGGGAAATTTTGGATTTTCGAAAAATTGAACTCATACTTCAGGGTTTGATCGAAACGTGCCAAACATTTTAGGGATTGAAGAGGAGTACCTATGAAATAAAAGGATACTAATAACTTTCATTTTCAACTCACCCTTACCCCCCTCCACAACGCCCCAAATATGACCCAAAAATCAAAAAAGTACATTTTCACGTATTTTTTAAACAAATGTAACTTATTTAAACAATTATTTATTCCCACAGAATGTAAAAAATAATCGTATTTTCTGATTGAAATATAATAGTTTGTCATTGTTTGGAGCAGTTATTTTTTTAAAAAACATAATGTGATGATTTAAACAATTACTTATTGTTTATTCCCAAAATTTCTGAAAATTGACCCAGAGATTTCCAGTTTTTTCTCAAATTGGTATCCTATGCTACTTGTTGTTAAATAATTATATATTTTTAATACATTTCTTATAATTTTTAATAAATTTATATTTGTTTAAACAATTTTGATTTGCTTAAGCAGTTTTTTTTCGATAACTTAAAAAAAATTGAATCAAATAAAATACATATAATTATTTTTCTGACTATAGTGTATAAAAAGAATATATCAACAATTTTGTAAATTTTTAAACAAATATAATTTGTTTAAACAATTATTTTTCCAAAAATATTTTTTTAATCATATTTTCTGAATTAAACGAAATATTGAATGATTTCGAGGAGTAAGAAATTTCGCTAAAAACTTTATGTTATTGCTTATACAATTAATTATTGTTTTTTTCTTCAAATTTTCTTCAAATTGAGTATGAATGGTTTACATCTTCTTTGGCGCATTATTAAATAAATCATGGAAGTCATAATAAAATTTAAATCATAAAAGTGTATTTATCATTGCTTTCTTCATATTTTTACAATCTTTATCATAATTATATTACAAAAAAGTACATTCACTAATGCAAATTATGATTCAAGTTTCAATAGATTGCTTTTTTCCATTTTCATACTCGTTATAAATATTAAAACGTGTCGCTGATTCTCGTTTTACCTTCATGCGATTATTTATAAAACATTCATGGATCATGTAAATCATATAAAAATTGTTTAAACAATGACACGACGTTTTTAACAGAATTTGCTACTTCTCGAAATCATCCAATATTATGTTTAATTCAGAAAATACGATTTGAAAAATATTGTTGAAAAAATAATTGTTTGAACAAATTATGTTTGTTTAAACAATTGAAAAATTGTTAATATATTCTTTCTATACACTATATAGTCAGCAAAATAATTATATGTATTTTATTTGATTTAATTTTTTTAAAGTTATCGAAAAAAAACTGTTTAAACAAATCAAAATTGTTTAAACAAATATAAATTTATTAAAAATTATAAGATATGTATTAAAATTATATAATTATTCAACAAAAAGTAGCATAGGATACCAATTTGAGAAAAAACTGGACATCTCTGGGTCAATTTTCAGAAATTTTGAGAATAAACAATAAGTAATTGTTTAAATAATCACATTATGTTTTTTAAAAAAATAACTGCTCCAAACAATGACAAACTATTACATTTCAATCAGAAAATACGATTATTTTTTACATTCTGTGGGAATAAATAATTGTTTAAATAAGTTAAATTTGTTTAAACAATTAAAAATTGTTTCAAAAGTCATGGAAAATATTCAAATTGTCCATTAGTAATTATTTGTATGAAAAAAAAAAGACGGAAATTGCTGAAAAGTAACAAGAATACGTGAAAATGTACTTTTTTGATTTTTGGGTCAGATTTGGGGCGTTGTCAACGGCGATACCACGCTGAAAACACCAGTTCCCGTTAGATCACTGAAGTTAAGCAGTGTTGGGCGCGGTTAGTACTTGGATGGGTGACCGTTCGGGGAATACTGCGTGTTGTTGACCCGTCGTGGGTGTGGTGGACCCACACGGTAGTATTTATCCACCTAGAAACACTACCCGAATCGGGTAGTGAGGCAATGAACTTTCGAGTTCGAAATGCTAATCAATTATTATTATTATTTGGGGCGTTGTGGAGGGGGGTAAGGGTGAGTTGAAAATGAAAGTTATTAGTATCCTTTTATTTCATAGGTACTCCTCTTCAATCCCTAAAATGTTTGGCACGTTTCGATCAAACCCTGAAGTATGAGTTCAATTTTTCGAAAATCCAAAATTTCCCCATGTTAATTAAATGGGATTTTGAAGTGCCCGGTGGCACGTGTTAATATTCGAATTTCGAAAAAAAAAAAATCGGGATTTTCTTTCTCTGGAAATGGAAACTTTTGGCGGGGGGACTTGCCCTGTAGCTCGAAAATCGTTTTTTGGACCACCCTAATGCTCATCACTATCATCACGCGAGTCTTCTTCAATGTCTTCAAATTTACTCCTTATTATAACTCCACTGATCGCTCGATGTTTTCTCACATGTAAACGTAATTTATTATTCGCACACCTTTTTTTACTTAATTCACCCATTGTCTGTAAAAACTAAATATACTAATAGTAACTGACAGCGACTGAGATTTCCATATGGGACCCGACTTGTTTTCTACGGCGGCGCACACTATATGGGAGGAACGTGGGTATACCCGGTATACGTCCGAACAGGACGAAAACATTCTTTGGTTTTATTGGCTCAAATTTTCATAATTGAGAAATCGGAATAACTAAAAAATGTATAATATTAGTGGGAGATTGCCTTCCGCCTGTAGTATAATTAATATAACTCGCTTTAATTAATTAAACTTTTTACCCGGGACGCCCAGCTGGGACCCAGTTGGCGCCCACGTATTAACTGGGCTTAATTGGGCAGATTTCCACACGGGGTCTTCAACAGCAAATCCAGATCTCCTAAACCAATATCCCTCCGGGGTAAACAGGAGTACAGTCCTTATTCCTTTATAACTTTTAACCGTGTCGCGAGAGAGTGGTCGCATCTGCTGAAAGGAATCTAATTCCTTTTCTGCAATGCTGATTATACATTTTTTTTGGAACTCCTGCATCGTACTCTCCAATAACCATTTTTCTGGAGCTTTTACAGCACATTTTACTCCCCTGTACTCGGCCTTGTTCATCTGAAAATAACAAATGAAATTTTTTTAAATAATTGTTATTAAAAATTTTATTAGAATATTCATTTAAATCGAATAATTTTAAAAGTATAAAAATTCCAAAATAAAATTTTCTTGAAATGTAATTAATTGCAAATTTTTTTAATTATATTTAAATTGAACATTAAAATTTATTAATTTTAATTAAAATTCATTAAATTTTTATTTCAATTGATTTAAAAATGCAATTAATTTATGAAAAAAATTTTTTTAACTTTTTAAAACTTTTATTTAAAAAAAATTATCGAAAATTAAAATTTTTAAAATTTTTGATTTTACAATAAAATTTTTTAAATTTCATTTATATTGAACATTAACATTTATTAAATTAAATTAGAATTCATTAAATTGAATTTAAATAGATTTATAAATGCAACTAATTTCTTTAAAAAATGTTTAAAAACTTAATTTTAAAAAAATATTTCAATGGAAAAATTTAATCAAATGTTTAACAAAAAATGTTTTAACAATTAAATTAGTTTGAAAAATTGACATTTTTTTAATTTAATTTAAATTAAACATTAAAATTTATTAAGTTTCGTTAAAATTCATTAAATTTTCATTTTTAAATTGATTTAAGAATATAATTTATTCATTTTTAAACAGAATTTACAACTTTTTACAAATTTTATTTGAATTAAAACATATATATTTATTAAATTGATTCAAATTAAATTGAAAATCAATTTTAATTAAGAATTTTGAAAAAGTTCATTCATGTTGAATATTAATTTTTGAAATTTTTATTTAAAAAATGAATATTAAAAAAATTGAAAAATAATTTTTAAATGCAATTCATTAGTTTTAAATAAATATTTCAAATTAAATTAAGAATGCAATTAATTTACTCAAGTAAGTATTTGAAAAAACTTTAAAAACATGAAAAAATTTCAAACAAAAAATTTAATCAAATTTTCCAAAGACAATTAAGGTAAATGTCCCAGTAATCGTGAAACTTGGTTACAGTTTGCATATATTGTTACAAAAATGTATTAAAAGTAACATTTAATGATAAAACTCACTTATTTTTAGCATTTTATAATAGAAAATAGAAATTACATTCATTCAAATAAAATAAAAAGCAAGAAAATTGGCGTCACGCTTACTGGGACTTAGGTCACGATTACTGGGACGTTTACCTTAGTTTTTAAAATTAAATTTACTTATTAAATTTCATCGAAATTCATTAAATTTTCATTTAAATTTATTTAAGAATACAATTAATTTATTTAAAAAATTTTTTTTAACTTTTCATTAATTTTATATAAATTAAAAATTAATATTTATTAAAAATTTCATTTAAATACAAAAGTTGATATGTATTAAATTCCGTTTATATCGAAAAATAAAAAATAATTTTAATTGAAAAATTAAAATTTTCTTTCTATGCAATTACTTAGTTTAAACAAAATTTCATTTATATTCACAATTTTTAAAAATTCTATCGAACATTAAAAATTAATATGCAGTAATTTTTATTCAAATTAAATTAAGAATGCAATTAATTTACTTAAGAAAGTGTTTGAAAAACTTTTTAAAAACATGAAAAAATTTCAATCAAAAAATCTAATCAAATTTTCCAAAGACAATTAATTACTTTTTTAAATTAAATTTACTTATTAAATTTCATCAAAATGCAATGAATTTTTAACTTTTTATCAATTTTATTTAAATTAAAAAATAGTATTTATTAAAAATTTAATTTAAATTAAAAAATTGATATGTATTAAATTCCGTTTATATCGAAAAATGAAGAATCATTTTAATTGAAAAATTAAATTTTTCTTTTAATGCAATGACTTGGTTTAAAAAAAAATTCATTTATATTGACAATTTTTAAAAATTGTATTAAAAATTAAAGATGAATATTCATCAATTTGCATTCAAATTAAATTAAGAATGCAATTAATTTACTTAAGAAAGTGTTTGAAAAAACTTTTTAAAATAATGAAAAAATTTCAATCAACACAAATTTAATCAAATTTTCCAAAGACAATTAATTAGTTTTTAAATTAAATTTACTTACTAAATTTCATCGAAATTCATTAAATTTTCATTTTAAATTCATTTAAGAATACAATTAATTTATTTACAAAATTTTTTAAAAACTTTTTATTAATTTTATTTAAATTAAAAATTAATATTTATTAAAAATTTAATTTAAATAAAAAATTGATATGTAATAAATTCCGTTTATATTGAAAAATATAAAATCATTTTAATTGAAAAATTACAATTTTCATTTCAATCGTGTATTTAATTTTTTTAATTTTTTTAAATCGTCTATTTCATTTCAATTTTTTACTCTTAGTTTAAAAATATTTCATTTATATTGATAATTTTTAAAAATTGCATTAAAAACATGAAAAAAATTTAAATCAAATTTAAACAAATTTTCCAAAGACAATTAATTAGTTTTTTTAAATTAAATTTACTTCTTAAATTTCATCGAAATTCATTAAATTTTCATTTAAATTTATTTAGGAATACAATTAATTTCTTTAAAAAATGTTTAAAAACTTAATTTTTTAAAAATATTTCAATTGAAAAATTTAATCAAATGTTTTAAAAGACAACTAAATTAGTCTGAAAAATTGACATTTTGTAATTTTATTTAAATTGAACATTAAAATTGATTAATTTTCATTAAAATTAATTGAATTTTCATTTTTAAATTGATTTAAGAATATAATTAATTTATTTTTAAACAAAATTTTCAACTTTTTACAAATTTTATTTAAATTAAAAAATATATATTTATTAAATTCATTTAAATTGAATTGAAAATC